>JAKSZP010012083.1:0-122571 GCA_022478985.1 Massospora cicadina
ACTCCATGTTGAGAGCAAAAATTCTCCTAGACAAACTAAATGATTGTCCATTGTATTGGCGGAATAGGCGCATGACCTCTTTACAGATAGCTACTGAAGTTGGACATTGTTCTAAACGGTGTACTAGGCTTCCATAAAGGCCACATATTGTGCATGAGAAGTGGGCAGCATTTGATCATTCTGCTGTACAATATACTCACCTCATGCATCCTCACACATGTGCTTGTATTCTGGGTTATAGTATTGAGTGATGTGTGTATCTCCAGACCATTCTTTGGGTCTTCAGGTTGTATGGTATATCAATATGATCAAGGTAATCAAATCTGGCAATGTTACTCAGACTTTGGCTCATTAAGATATCTGTGACTATTTGGCCATTAACTTCCTGTCTGTGAGTTAGCCTTGGGCACCTTATGTGACTAATATGGCCACATATGTGAAACTTCCACTCTGCTTTTCTCATGCTAGAAGTATTTGTTTAAAATGTATAGGAGTGCCATATGGTCCTGAAGCTGTAGGGTGAGCCGCCAGATACCTAATTAATGTGTTTGGATGATCTGGGTTTCTTAATTGGTGTGCTCGTTTAAAATTAGAACTTGCTGTTCTAGCCCAATGTATATCTAGAAGGTCTGGACTAGTCACCTGAGTTATTTTGGATCCTAGTATATGGGTCGCTTGCTCTATAACTAGTTAGCCCCATACCTCCATTTCATCTAGGGCCAAATAGGGTATTAAGGCGTAGAGAGGAATTATGGTTGGAAAAAAGCCATCCCTGTACTAAGGCGTAGATTCTATTAAAAAAGGACTGGAGAAAGCAACTGCATGGGCTGTAAACCATATGTTAAAATGTATTGGTTCTGTTTATTATTGGCCAATAATCTCTATATTTTTTACTTGCACAGGTTCAGTTCTTGTACAATTCATCCGCGTTGTATAGTATTTTATTTATCAATCAATAATAGTATGACGACTATCATCCATAGTTGAATGAAAAATCATATATCTTGGCCCAACGCTTGGTCATTAATTACATTTGAAATACTTGATATGTCTTGATATAGGGACTTGTTCCCTCGTATTGTCCAGCCCAATCTTCTCTAAGAATCCCTGTTGACAGTTTCTCTGGTTTGACACACAGTTGGAAGCAATCCCCTATTGTATCTCCTTCTTCACTAGATCCCCACTTAGATATTTATTCTTTTCCTTAAAGAGTCTCCCAATTATTGCACACAGCAATATTATCCTTGAGAAGAATAGAACATTTCAAAAGCTGATAAGGTTTACTACTAAAGCTATATACCAGATGAAAAACCATAGAACTGTAAAAGTGCAGTACTATATAATTCTGTTCTTTCTTATATTTGAATTCTAGGGAATTTAAGGGGGATTTGGTCATCTAACCCTTAGTTGAAACCACTTCAATGACATGGCAGCTGTTGCCATTTTATCACCTATCCATGTCTCAGCAGCTATGGTCTTCCTCATCCTAACTAGAATTCCGTCATTGGACATCCTCAAGACCTAAACAGAAAGAGTCAGAAAATGCGTCCCTAACATTTTCCTCTCAATCCAAGCAAACCAAGCATACATGGCTAGCAACCTGCTTAGGTAAGGGGACTTGTTACCTATCAATGCAGGTCACAAACCAAGTGATTGATCCTATAGTGCAGGTGGCTGTTGGACTTTTGGAGATTCTTAGCTCGCTGGTGCTTATAAGCCTAAAAATCCAACAACTGAGGGAGAAAATCATTTGAAATAAAAAGGTTAAATAAATAGTAAAACTTAGAAATTTGAGAATTTTTGTGTATTTATTGACAGCCGTGGGTGTTCAGGAAAGATCCCTATTTTTTCATTGATAATTCATATTTAGTATGTTAGAGTTCGAGATTTGAATTGCTTAGCACATTCCAAAGTAGGAAATATGTGATTAGGACCTATCAAATCGTTTCAAACTCGCGTTAGTTTAGGAAATGGCCAAAAGGGGCTGACAATAGGGAATTTGGCTTCATGAGGTAAGGCTTTCATCATTTTCACCCAATCACTGGGCGGGTAAAGAATCTCACTCCATTGGTCCTCAGTTTTAGTAGGAAACTTAGGGCCTCAATTTATTGAGTTCCACCAAGAGTTGGCCAGGGTCTTTTGATCAGTGGAATCGTTTTTAGTAATAAAATTGATAGTCATATTATCAGAAGTGGCTAAATGTCAATGCTTCTCCGATTTTCCCCTGTTTGCCCCCCAACATTCTTACTTTGCAGCCTGGAGGGCAAATGTCTGACAGTGGCATCACTTTCCTTGAAATTTACTACTTACATTCCCTATCAGTCAGTGATGAAACCCAACTGATCCCAATAAGAACATCTGATAGTTAATCACTATCAGATGTCCCTATTTTGATGGCAACTCCACCCAATGAGATCTTAAGCATTCATTCAGATTGGTCCCCAATGGATACAACCAGGAAAATATCCTAAAATCCCCCAGATATATTTACTCCAAATTCAAGGTCAATCAATTTCCAAGTCACCTCACATTAGGGAATCATACCCTAGCGATTTTTGGTAATCTAGCAGGCTAGGAATATGGGCAAAAATCCCAACACATCCCCCCTCTTGCCTAAATTTCCAGCGAGAAAGGACCAGGGCATGAGAACACTGCTTTGGACACTTGGTCAAATACTAAATTTGCTCAAGTGGAGTACAATCACCAATACTCAACGTTGCTTGTGACGCCCTTTGGCATGCGGCTATCTTCCTCTTCCTCCTTGCTACCACCTATTCAGAGCGTGGTCCCCACGATCTTTTGGTATGCCAGGATGATCAATTTACTTGTGACAATATTAGTCCCAGAATCTGGTTTTCCCCACGTCAGGGCATATGACCCACTGTCATATTCAGGATTCTTGGTCTGGCTTCCTCGATTTCCTGATTTTCTCCTCATCTAGACAGTAGACTCTTGCCATCAATGTTTGTTTCATGATTTAATTAAGAATGCTTATTTATGTTTGCCCTTGTTATTTTTTTCTCATAACCTCTTGGTTCATGTCAAACTTAACTCAGTTCTTAGAGACCTCATCCCATTATTTTGAGATTAATTTCTTCAAAAGTGGAGCTTAATGGTTTGTAGAATGCATAATGTTGACTTCCATATAAGTCTGACATCCCCCCTCTCATCCAGCTCATATATAAAATTCTGAGTTGTGGTACCAACAGCTCCTAAACAGTTTGTCTGACCAATATCTTTGGAACCTCTAGCAGATGAGTTGGGATGCGTGATGGAACCTCTTCTATGGTCCTTCTAGGACTCATATGCTTAGTCAGGCACCAGCGGCTAGTCCTTCCGTGGAGCTACCAGAAATGATAACCAACCCTTCAGAAACCAGGCTAGTGATTGTTTCATAAGACTCGCAGCTGATTCTCCCTCTGTCATCAATTCCAGAGTTGGACTTTACAACTCTTCTGGATTTGGCTCCTTTTGCAGATGCGCTGATTATCCTCATGGATGCTCCTGAATTTCTGCCCTTTGCTCATGATCGCTCCTTTCTTGCTGGGTCAGACTTGCTTCCTGATTTCCTCTTCTGACTCGGACAATACTACAAACCTGCTGTCTTAGCTACCAAGCTCACCATCGGTAATAGTATTCATTTCAAACTCCCCTACACTGAATTATGGGCCTAAGTCGCCAAGGCTTTATCCCTAGCGCTGAATCCCTCCAATATTGAGGACATCCTAGATTAGGATATTGCCACTTATGCTCTTCACTTTGCCAGCCAAGTTCTTCAAAGTTGGTCCATTAGCTTCCAGCCTCTCCTGGGTTTCATCATCCTTAAGCTTCAGCTTCCAAGAAGTTCATAGTTGTCACATACAGGATGCCATTTGCTCCCTGCATGACTATCTCGTTTCCAGCGCTTCCCATCAGTAGATTCCACTGATTGCTTTTATGGGGGCATAATTTGGCAACCCCCATCCAGTATCAATTGTTCACTGCTGGCCCATATGTCCAGTGTTCTTGACAAAGCCTGTCAGCAGGCGCTCAAGACTAATTTTCCGGCTCTGGTACCATATTGGGACTACTCAGGGTTATTTTCCAACTGCCTCTTTCTATACTGTTACTTCCCTCCTCACTCTGGGGTTTTGCAATTGGCTTCTTCCCACATTTCAATTTCCCTTCCCCTAGTCACTTTCTCGCAGGGATCTGCGCCCACTCAAAATATTTGGTTTTGTGTAGGTCTGCCCTCACTAGAATCCAATATCACATCAATTTTAATGTGCTCTTCATTCTGAACATGATCTAAATTCCCTCCCCCGAAGGCAACATAGGCAGAATCATCTCCATATTTAGATAATCAATAAAAAATAAAATAATAAAATATATCGGTTTTTTCTATGTGTTTTATATTTTGTAAAACAATATCTTTTATCAATCTATTATTTTTTCCCTTTTTTCCATTTATTTGACTTTGTTTCATTTCATTGGTCCATATTTATTTTTCTCCCAAACTGGGTCCTAGGTATTCTTAAACCTAACAGTTTCCATTTATTCAGAGGTCCTTTTTTTGGACTTAACCATCTAGATTGGTTCAGAGGTCCTTTTTTGGACTTGACCTAATCATCAGGACATGACCAACTTAATGGTTCATCGGTCCTTTGTTAACTCTTTTGTTTTTTTTCATTGATCCATTGTTTCAAATACTTAGCATTGACTCAATTTACAACTCTTCCATTCAAGAGATACTTGATGAAGTAGGCATCATCCAAAGTCTTGATAATAATCTCATACGGATTTGTTCATAATGCATCCAGTTTGTTTCTTCTTCCAAAACCATGCATATCATAATAAGCAACTCTTTTGCCTATTTGATATTCTGGTAAGTCCAGTCAGTTCTTATTGACCGTCAATTTTGCTTGTATCCTTTTCTTTAACGTAGTATCAAATGCTTGCAATTGCATATCAATCAGGATGTATCAGTTGGTTCAAGTACTGGTCAGCACTCATCACCAATGTTGGTTCCACCACCAAATATAAAATTGGTGGCAACGTGGCCTTCATCCCATACAACAACTCAAACGGAATTTTCCCATTGCCATATGATGACTTATATTGTAGGCAAACATCACCAAACTCAGGTACATTCCCAATGTGGAAGTTCTTCCTGTGACCAGATTCCTCAGCGTCATGGCCAGCGTTCCATTAACTCATTCTACAAGTCCATTAATCTTCAGCCGGTAGGGTACAAACATGACTCCTCTGATCCCCATTATTTCATTCAGTTGCAGAATCACACGAGATGTAAAATTTGTCCCATTATCACTAAGCAGGACCTGCGGGCATCCATGTCGATATACCACTTGATCCAGGATGAACTTTACGGTGCTGGTAGCGTCTACTTTTGCCAGGGCCTTTGTCTTGACTCATCTCATCAGATGGTCAATAGCAACTATTATGTACTTGACTCCCCCTGTGCTCATTGTCAGCAGTCCCATCACGTTGATGGACACTGTGTGCCAGGAAAATCCAGGGCGAACCAGTCAGTATCCAGTTGTGTTCTTGTGTGGTTTGTGCAGCTGACACTCCACGCAACAAGACAGATGATCCGCGACATTGTAATTGATTGATTCCCAGTAAATAACACAGGCGAATATGGTCAGTAGTTTTTCTCAGACCTCCATGCCCGACAACCTTGTGAGCTGCTTGGACTATTGCTGCTCTTTCCAACAATTTTAAGAATAATAGCTGTTTCCCATTAATCATTTTAAAACACTTGTTCATCCATGGTCTCAGTGTTTTTCACTTCCTTCCAAAGCGCACCTTGGATTTCTCAGGCTTGTTTCAAATTTCTCCATCAACCATTCTCTGGAATGGCTCATTTGCCAGCGGGTATACCATCTGGACCATTGGTAACCGTGATAAGCCATCTACATTCTGGTGAGAAGCCCCCGCTTGGTGGACAATCTCATAATCATAAGCCTGTAGCTTTAGTGCCAATTGGGCCAGTCATCCTTCTGGTTCTCTCAACCTATGGAGCCAACGCAACAAGGCATGGTCCATCACCACTTAGAAGTGAATTCTATGGATGTACACCTAAAACTGTTTACAAGTGTAAATGACTGCGAGCCATTCACACTCAGTTATGGTGTATTCCTCTCATCAGATGAGAGTTTTCATCTCACATATGCCACCAGATGTTCAACCCCAAGTTCATCTACTTGGCTTAGTATGGCGCCAATCACCGTTAACAAAGCACCAGTTTGTATAATAAACTCTCAATCGAAATTTGGATATTTCAAAATTGGAGAATCTACCAGGTACCGTCGTAGTTCATTATAGGATTCCTGCGCTTCTTCATTATATGCAAATCCTTTTTTTGGATCCTTTAACAGATAATATATGGGCTCGGCTATTCAGGCAAAGTCCTGAATAAATCTTTTGTAGTATCTGAATTCCCAGGGAAAACTTAAATGTCACAAACACTCTTTGGCACAGCCATTTGTTCTATGGCTTCTATCTTCTGGGCTTGCGGCTGCAATCCACTAGAGATGATCACAAATCCCAGATAATCTAACTCTTTTTTGAAGAAGTGACAATTCCTCAGCAAAATCTTCAGGTTAGCCGCGGACAGTCTCTTAAATACTTCTTCCAAGTGGTGTAGATGATCATTAAACGTCCTACTGAACACATTGATATCGTCCAAGTATACCAAGATTCTACAACAACTTCAAGTCACTCATTTTAGCGTCCATTGACCTTTGGAACGTTGCAGGCGCATTACATAGACCATGGGGCATCCTCATAGGTTAGTATAGCCCCTTCATGGTAATAATTGCGCATCTTTTTGGTCTTCTTTTGTCAAATCAATTTGCCAATATCCTGTTATCAGATCCATTGGGAGAAATACTTTGCTTCTCCCAAATTTTAGCACATCATCTATTCTTAGTAGGGGATAAATATCCTTCTTTATAATCTTATTCAGCTTTTGGTAGTCAATCACCACCCAAATGGAGCCATCCTTTTTCTTCACAATTAGAATTATACTCGCCAGGGGCTCGATGATGGAACTAGAAGCCCATGCTTCACTAGTTTTCTGATTTCATCTTCCACTACTGCTTTGGCCACCTTTGACCATTGAATCACTCTCATCCTTATTGGCAAAGTTTCTCCAGTGTCAACCTTGTGGATCACATCTCTTGCACATCCCAAATCATGATCGTCCTGAGTGAATACTTCCCAATACTTTTTACGCAAATTTGAACTCCTCCTCTTGCTGGCCTTCTATCAGATCAGTGAGTTGCTCTTGATCAACCAATAGGTTGATACTCTTGGTTACCCCAGCTAGCTTAACTTCTCATTGAGAGTCATAAAATCGAGGAATCTTTTCAAATTGGCTGGGATTTCTCATCGCTTCCTAGGTCTGAAAATCATGGACCAATTAAATCAATTTATTTAATATTTTATATCTTATATATTATATTCTTTTGTAATGGGACTTATAATCTACAAAAAGGTTCAGAGGTCCATCTTTTCCCCTTCATCCAAACTGGGTCTTAGGTATACTCTAATCTATTAGGTAAGATAGTTCAAAATCTTATCATCTTACGATTTAGCCATCCATTTGGTTCAGTGGTCACCTTCTGGGACTTGACCAAAATCTCGGGACATAACCATTTAATGGTTCAGAGGTCCACTGGGAACATTGCAAATATTTTCTTTGGTTCAATACTTCTGATTAAGATTAAGCTTTATTCACTACATGACCAGCAGAGCTGTTTCTTTTTATATAGGCTACACTTGCCAACTTTTGGCAATACTCTTAGATATTAGGCCTTTAATCCCGACTGGTTATTCATCTAACAGGTCCTAATTTCATCTCATATTTTGGCAACTGATGCTTGGATCCTTTTATCTCATTAGCCAACAGTTCCATCCGATTGTACAAATCGTTTTTCTCCTGAAAATGATTTTTTGACATTTGTGGTCATCCTTAATTACACAAGTCGTTCTGTTTCGTAAGCTTCATCCAATTTCTCCTGAATTGATGAACTCGTCTCCAGCAACTTCTGATCACTGGTTGTGCATTATTGAGTCAAACAATTTTCTCCACTATCTTGGATCAAACGTTTCCTGTTTTGCCTTCATATCTTCATTGGCATTGCAATCCAATTCTCCTG
Source organism: Massospora cicadina (assembly GCA_022478985.1). Taxonomy (NCBI): domain Eukaryota; kingdom Fungi; phylum Entomophthoromycota; class Entomophthoromycetes; order Entomophthorales; family Entomophthoraceae; genus Massospora; species Massospora cicadina. Next base: position 8,163 of record JAKSZP010012083.1, read on the forward strand.
ATTGCTTCCTAAATCACCCAATCCTCATCTAAACACTCACTCCTCAGGACTATTTAATTTGGACCCAATTTCAACCTGAGTTGATCCTGCTGTTCCTCGGGACTATTTCAAGTGGACTCAATTTCAACCCAAGTTGACCTTGCTGATACTCTTCATCTCAAATAAATGTTGGGTGGAACAGGTTTCCTTCCAGCACAAGATAGTTCCATATCTAGGCTGCAAGTCCTTTTACCTGAACTTATGCATCCTCAATTTAATTCACTTGGATCTCCATTTCTGAGCTGGGTGAAAGCCAATGACATGATCCACTTCATGTTCAGATTTAGAAACATTTTCATAGGACAACGTGTTCTAGGCTCTTCTACTCAACCACACCCTTGTGATGAGAACCAAATTGTAAAATTTATTGGTTTTGGTTATTATTGGCCAATAACCCCTATAAACTTTTTACTTGCACAGGTTCAGTTCTTGTGCACTTTGTCCATGTTGTATAGTATTTGACATTATTAGTTTGATAATAGTATGACGACCCTTATCTGTAGTTGAATGGAATTCAGAGATCTCAGCCCAACGCTTGGCCAGTATTACCGCTCAAAATACTTGAGATGTTTTGATATAGGGATTCGTTCCCTTGTACTGTCCAACCCAATCTTTTTCTGAAATTCCCTAATAAAAGTTTCTCTGTTTTGCCACACAGTTGGCAGCAATCCCCTATTTTTTCCATCTTCTATAGATCCCCTGTCAGATCTTTACTCTTTTCCTTACAGAATCTCCCAAATATCACACACAGAAATAATATCCTTAAGAAGAATAGAACAATTGAAAGCTGATAGTTTACTAATTAAACTATATACCGGATGAAAAACTATAGAACGTATAACTGTAGTACTATATAACTCTGTTCTTTATTATAAGTGAATCCTAGGGAATGTATAGCGGGGATTCAGTCATCTAACCATCAGTTGAAACCTTTTCAATGAAACGGCAGCCATTGCCATTTTCACCCATCCATGTCTTAGCAGCAATGGCTTCCCCATACTGGATAGGATTCCGTTGTTGGACATCCTCAAAAACTAAATAGAATGAGTCAGAAAACGTGTCACTAACGTTTCCCCTCGATCCAAGCAAACCAAGCATATTTGGCTAGGGACCTGCTTAGGTAATGGGATTTGTTACCCACTAAGGCAGGTCACGCACCAACTGATCAATTCGCTAGTTGCAGGCGGCATCACTTGCCTCACAATTTACTACTTACATTCCCAATCAGTCAGTGATGAAACCCAACTCTTCCCAATAAAGTACACCTGATAGTTAATCACTATATTATGCCCTATTTTGTCGGCAACTCTGCTTGTCAAGATCTTAAGTATTTGTCTGGATTAATCCCAAATGGATATGACCAGGTGAATATCCTAAAATCCCCTGAACATAGTTACTCCAAAATCAAGGTCAACCGATTTCCAATTCACCTCGCATTAGGGAATTATCCCCTAGCGATTTCTGGTAATCTAACAGGTTGGGAATATGGGCAAAAATCCCAACATCATATGATTGATATTACCATATTGTTAACTAACATAACCATTTCTGTTAGACCTGTTTGATGTCCATGTAAGGAGGCAATGCGTTTTGTTATTTTATCTAGAAGCTAATTTTCCATCATGGTGTTGGCGTAACCTCCTGCCTCTAACCATATCCCCAAGTGGCGAACAGGTCCAGCTTCTGGGTTGGTAGTGAAGGCAAGTTCCAGTGGGGTAATTGCTGATCTTTGCCTCCTATACCTGGTGATGAGTCATGATGTTGGATTGGTCTGTTGACCCAGGGTAGATGGCGTCAAATGGGTCTGATATTTCCCCAGGAGTATTATTTTAGTTTTTTAGTGATGAGTGAAGCGTTGATTATGGATGTGTATTCTTGTATTAGATTCTCAATTATGAAGACATTCGAATTTGTTGGATATACTCACCACGCAGTCATCAGCGAAAAGCCATCATTTTTACTGGTGTTGGATATAGACATTGACTCCATTAGAAGGGCGTTTGTATTTTAGAATAAAGGATCAAGACTAAAATTGTATAGTAGAGGGCTTGAGGGTTTCTTTGTTTGAGTCCTATCTGTAGAAAAACTAGGTTAGTTAATTAACCTGCTCCGCGCACAGACATGGTGGCTGACTCTGTGAACAAAACCACCCAGTTTATGAACTTATTTGAGAGTTTGTATTTTTGAAGGCTTCCCTGAGATAGGTCCAGTTCACCCTTTCTTTTTGCTTTCTGTTGATCTATAAATACAAGTGCTCCAGATGCTTTAGATTGGCATACATTTGCTACTGTGTGAATATTGTCCCATATGGATCTTCTTTGGAATAAATCATATTGTGATGGGGATATCACATCAGTTGCAATTTCCCTAATCGTTTGGCCAAATTTTTTGAAGATATTTTTGTATTAGTGTTTGTTAGGGAGATTGAGAGCCAATTGGATAGCTTTAGTCTATCTCCTTTTTTGAATAGAGTGATATTATATGCTTCCTTGCCTTTAGGTAGAAGGCTTGTTTATATAATGCACTTGTTCATGGAAGCTAAAAGAATATTAGATATGTTAGTAATTATTTATATAAAATTCATAGGGAATCCCATCAGGTACAGGGCTTTCCCTCTTGGTGCACTGCAGTTTGCTTCCCATAAATCCTCGCAAAATTTTTCTTTAACAGAGATAGGCTGACCAGGGGATGGACATTACTGAACTAAAAACTAAAACTTAAACTAACGTAACTACTTGATTCAAACAAAACGCTCAAAATGAAAGGATTGATTGAAATGCACCTAATGAAACAACCAACCAGGTGAGCAGTGGAAACCGCTTATCCCTCAATGGCGGAAGGGGAGGGGGGATTGGGGGGCTCATCTTTGGCAGCAGCTTCCTCATCTGAGAATAGGGTGCATGTCAAGGCGGATAGCAAGGCGTCAGAGCATCAGCAGCATGTGATTCAATATATCTGATGATTGGTACTTCCAAGTAATTGCCAACCATAAAAATGGCAGTAATATATTTGGCTAAAGCTTTTTCAGCTTTAAAGTGGGTGTCTGGTAATTTAACAAACGTTGCAATGTTGGTTCAGGTGATCTTAGCCTTCAGATTCCATTCTAAAGTTACCACGTTCTGGATAGTATCGTTGGCAATATTTTGTAATTTTTCACATTAATCTTACTTTTTGAAGTAAGATTTATGGGGATAACAGGAGGTTGAATTCCTCCTGTGAGCACTTCCACTGATTTGGTAGTAGCTTTGCAGAGGGGATGGCAATCTGGTATGGTGGCTTATACTGAAAGCTGGTAGTCGATGTAGAATGGTTTGTCATTTGGCTGTGGGGCATATAAACGAGGGAGAAATTCTGCATCCCATTTTGCATTACAGAACTGGTCAACTTGTAGCAATGGTTCTTCAATGATATTACCTGATTTGTCAATTACATCCAAAAACTCCCTTGGGTTCTAGTTGAATTGAATTGTGGAATCAGCATATGGTTGAGGATTGGTTGATTCATTGGAGGCTTCATGGGATCAAACTGGGGTCCAATACTGCACATGATTATAAGAATTACGTGTGTCACTGGGGCGAGGTGGAGTCTGATTGGTGGCTGCAGGTGCAGCTGCAGCAACAGGCTTTGGGGGAGGGTGAGGTAGGATCATACTCCATGCCAGAACTTGCGTGGGGTGGGCAGTGGATTGGTGGCTGTCAGACAAAAAATCAACACCATCGGAAGCAGTTGGGATGAGCACTTGCGTTTTGAGCGGTCCAACTCAAAACAGAATGGACAAATCATCTGTCCGCTCTAACGCAGGCCCAGAACGGATGGTCAGGGGCAGAGGGGATAGCGGCGTGAGGGGGGAATCAACAGGGCAATTTTGTTTGTTTCAAGGCTGATTGTGGCATACGCCCAAGGCCCAGTGAGGCGTGTGGCCCCATTTGGGACCACAAATTGCACGATGGGGTTGGAGCCATAGGTTGCCAAACCTTTTATCAGCTCCTGGTGGAGCACCTCAAGAGGAAGGTGGGAGGGCAAACCAGAAAACTGATCCACCAAGGTGGTGTCCACTGGGAGCCAGTTGCATGTTGTTGGGAGAGGAGTACCTTGGAAGACCAGGGGCACCGTTGCTGCAGTGGTGGCATCAGCTTCACAGGTGAAGATGAGAATAAAATACCCCTTATAGGGGCAGAAGTCAATAAAGCAGGCGGGACGCATCACCTCCTGAGCCATTTTAATAATGGCTTGGTCGTTGTAGGGGAGTATCTCCCATATTTGACCCTAAGGCCAAAATGCATGTTGCTCTGGGGGAGCACCAGGGGGCAATGAGGCCCTGCTTGGGTCTGAGCGAGGTGGGCGTCATGATCCTTGGGAGGTTTGAATCATCCCAGGAGTTTGGCATGACTGGGCGAGCCAGTCTGAGCGCATTTTCCTGTCAGATGGAAAAAGGCAGGGGGGGGGTTTCGCCGCTGCCCCACACAGGGGCAGCTGGTGGGGAACCTGATAACATCAGAGCGAAACTATGGCGGGCAATTAGGTTTTACTTTTTTAAACCAAATAAATTACGAATAAAGTTATGCCTAGTGGAAAGAGAGTTCTCCTCGCACAATATTAGGTTAATTATATTGTTGTTTTGATCTGTGGTGTTAATATATGCATTTTTTTTGGAATTTTTGATTTTTGTTGGTTTGACTGGTTCAGATTTATATGATTTGTACAAAGCCTGTGTACTTTGGTTGCAACTTCTTCAGGTGTTTCTGCTATAGATTTATCTGGTCATCAGACCTGTGTTCAGGCTATCATATTTCAATCAGGCATGAAATTGATGGAAAAATTAGCTTAAACATGTTTCTCCATCTTTTAGGTTTTTTTCTTTATATTAAACCCCAACTTGGTGTGGGTGTTTGAATATCAGGGAGTTTAACCGTGAAGAGACCTCTGCCCATTTTTTTATCATCTAGGGCTGTATCTTGTTTATGGGACATTATTTTCCAAGTGATTGATTTATGACAAGGTGAGTTTGATGATGGCTGAAGCTGCCCTGTAACTTCTACTTGCTGTGTATGTAATCTGCTGTGTTGTTGATTTTTTGAATTTTTTCAGGTGATTAATGGGTCTGAACAATAAGGTGTTTATATATCCTGCGTTGAGGATATTTCCTACACCGAGGATTGAAATTCTGAGTTGGATAAATTTTCTGGGCATATTCTGCACCACCTGGGTGCTTGGGTAGTTGTTTCCGTTGGTTTGAAGGACACTAAAACTGCTAATGGTTGGAGAATTCGATTTTTGTAGTCTTGAATTTATGAATTCGGTGTTAGAGAATTAATAAAGCAAGTATTAGGTCTATCCATGACAGAGATAAGTACACCGTTGAGCACATGTGGGTATGTCATGTTCTTCAGGAGAGGTGAGCATTTAGGTAATGGATCATATAGTCTCAGGGTGGCCTTTAGCACACGAAGTTTCACTTGTCCTTGTGGTGTCTACATTGTGCAAGGCCGTTGGTCAGTGTCTGGGTTGATCCAGCAGTTCATGTCACCAATGACAAAAGTGTTTGCTGGAAGATGGAGTGGTGTTAGAGCTGATAAAAACTCTAGATGGTACATTGCATAGTTCAGTGCATACACACTGGCTATTGTGTGCACTTCTTTGTGCCATGAGAAGGTAACTGATAGTACATGGCCATCCAAAAACAAATTTTTATTATGAATTTAAAGTTTTGGTTCATATGTACTATCACCTCACAGTGTTGCGACCAAAATAATATTGTTAAAAGGAGCATGTTTTCCCATGCCTCCTACTTTCCCTGTGGACAGTGGTTTTCCTGCACCGCCAGGATATCCACAGGTGAGTTTTACAGGAGACTCAAATTACTGGCCCAGGATGTCTAGGTCCTTGAGTCCTGCTATGTTCAGCGTCCCTATCTCTACTGAGACGCCAGATGCGCCTCAGGAGTGGTTAGCAGGGCCCTGCCCTACTCCCTCGCCCTCATTACTCTCCATTGCATCTTTGCTGAATGTGGCAAAATTATGAGTAGGAGTTGGGGTGTATTCTTCCCCTTTCATTACCGCTGCTTTTTCTCCTCTCCTCATTTTCTGGTTTTTGCTTTATCATTATGGAGCACATATGTGCTTTTATTGGCCACATTTTTATTTTGCACAATCCATTTTTGATTTTCGCTCCTGACTGGGTTGTAATCCAAAATTTTGTGGGGTGTGCAAACCCCTGTTTTGCACATTTGCTTCCAAATTGGGGTTCCACCAAATCCATTCTGCTTGTATTGGTTGTTTGGTTTTCTGTGGGATTTAATTGGCTCATTGTTTCAAGTTCATCCATGTCTTCCTGAATCTTTTCAAGCGAGATGGATAATTCTGCCAAGGCCTTTGCCTTGGCCACAGCCAACTTGTGAGCTTATTTGGACATTTTTTATTCTTAGAGGAAATTGGGTCACTTATTTTATATTGTTTATTTTCTCCTCAGTTGAATGCTTGTGTGGTGTGTGATTTTAGCGTACTCTAAGTCATCTTCACCCAATTTTTACTCACAGAATTCCATTTCTCTTAGACCTTCTTTTATGGGACAATCATGAATCTTGTGCCCAAAGGCCTGGCAGTGGTTTTATATGGGGGGCGCTTTCCACTGTTGCGCAGAATAATTGGGATTTTTTCCCATTAATAATAAAGGATGTGATGTTGGGAATTTTTGTGATATTCTCCACTATCTCCTGGTTTGAGGAAATGATTGTGCTTGCCTTCACAGTGCTAAGGGTCATCATCAGCTGGAATCTTTGCATTTCAAGTTGTTTTATTCCTCCATAGGATTCCAAGCTTTCCCAGAGATGTTATTTCGACTATGGTGCACGCCAGTGTTATTGGAGGGTAGTCAAAAATTATAAAGCTGTCTTTGGATTATGTCTAACATATGTGTTTTGTCAATACCAAATATTGACTGTCAGGAAGGCCAATCACTACTCTGAACTTTGCTGCTTCATTCACTTCTTCCACTCTTTCAAAACAAGATCTACCTAACTTTTTCAAATAGTATGGGCAGTCAAGTACACTGCAGTAGGTATAATTTAAGTTGGGCTTCCCCGAATATTTATCACATTGCTGGTGTCTCTGTGCCCAAGAATATACATATACTGTGTTCTGCAAATGATAACAGTTGTGAGTGGGAAAATTCCATGTAACTGCAGTTCTTTACTAAAAAATCCACAAAACCTGCGGGATGAACCACCTCAGGTTTTTACTGTTATTTTCATTTATTCCTGTGCGTCTGGTGCCTTTGGGTGGTGCAGATCCAGGTCTGCTCCCCTTTACCACGTTCGTCCAATTCTGTACTTGTTTATTAATTGTGCTCATCTCACCTGGTTTTGATTACCAAATTGTTTTGTTTGTATTGAATTGTTTACTAAAAGTGTTAGTAATCAGAAAGAAAAGCAGTTCACATGACATGTTAGCCAATCTATTGTCTTTAGAATTATTAAGCCTCAGGTACACCGCTGGGCCTACCAGGTTTCCTCCAAACCAGTTCACCCGTGCACTCTAGCCCATTACAAAACTTAGATATGAACTGCCCTTTGAGGAACAGCGTATTTTTTCTGATTGCTCAATCTATTACTACTTTATCGTGCTAAACACCCTCACTCAATGTTACTTCAGCTCCAGCTCCCTCTGCTGGGCTACCTTTATTCTACCTTGATGAATAGTTCCCTTGCGTTGGTTCTGTGCTCCATGCACCACCATGCTGGGAATTGGAGAGCTATAGATACTCTTCTGACGCTTACAACTTTAGAAATTAGAAAGTTTTATATTTTGTGGGGTTTTGTGTATTGTAACACAAAAAAAAGAATAACTGAAAGCAGAACCTGTTGGGGTATATTATCTTAATAGCTAAAATTTTTAGATAATAGGTAGGGTATGCATAATTATCTGTGAAAAATATAATACTCAATTCTAGTGGAGCGTCACACTAAAGCGATTTTTGATAATGATTCAGATCCGGCTTGACTGGATGTATTAATAAAATTTTTAATTTTTTTGGAGGCATTATTCTACCTAATAAGCTGGTGACAATTCGTTCAACAGCTGGCATCTTGTTCCCAGGGCCAGGGCAGGTAAGGGTAGTCCCATTTTTAATTAAATGGGGTTGGCACGCCTGATCTTATTGGGGGTAAATTTCCTTCATTGGCAGCAAGGAGGGAAGTCGGACAGGCAATTTTGAGTCTGAGATCAATTTGGATGATTTTATTTAGTTTCTATCAAAAAATATTATAAAAAACTCAAACTAGGGGAGGATGCCTTATAGCAAGATGGGAAGCTGCTAATACCCTGTAAATGATGGCTTCTGGTCGCTACAAATTCCTAGCACCCCCTGGATCTTCTTCATCAACTCCTTGGTGTTGATAAGAAGGAGTAAAGATGAAAAACCTCCAGGGTGTAGGTCGCCACCCACCTCTCATTTTCCACACTGGGCTAGATTTTCCTGATTAATGAGGGAAGAAGCAGCCTTCTTTGCCCCTTCTTGATTTGAAAGGGATTTCCCTCTTAGTTGAGGCTCAAGGGGTGCTGCACAGGAATTACAGAACCCTTTTCTAATGGTCAGAACATGAACAAAAGAGCTTAACCTTCCTCACTAATAGGTATGATAGTGGGGGCGGTGCCTTTGAGGGTGGATTCTTGGGACTTGGGGCTTGGGAGTGGATGTGGGTTTAGGTTTGAATTTGAGATTATATGTGAGTTTGGGTTTAGGGAGTGAAGTGGAAAGAGCTACCGTGGCAATGGCTGTGGAAGGAGTTGTCATAATTTGCTCAGGGGAGGTTACTTTAGCTACTTTAGAGTCACTCATAGAATCAAGCACTATTATGAATTGCAAATAAATATATCTGGCAAGATATGTATGGATTCCTTGAAAAAATAAAACTTGAAAATGAAATCTCAAGCCGTCCTGATGGGTTCTAGTTTTTCTGTAGGCAGCCTCCGAGGCTTGCAATAGTAGATAAGTGATTTGTGGTCAGAGCAGAAAATTTAAAAGTTTGCTTAGCACCTTGTAGAAAAGTACTGTTAACGCATCAGAGACCATACAATAGCTGCTAACTATCCACAATATATAGCAACAAATTCTCAGTTATGCAAAACTTACTTTAGAAGTAAACCATGATATGTTCTTTCCCTCATGTTCTTGTAAAAAATGGCGCTAACTGCAGTTCCTGAGGCGTCACATGCCATAATAAAAGGCTTGTCAACATTAGCATACTTGAACAGGAGTAGAGTTAAAGAGGTCTTTAATTTTATAAAAACCTTTTGGCACCTTGAAGTATAAACAAATTAGACATTCTTAACAGTGAGGGGTCTGGTGGAGGTGCAATATCAAAGATGGAGTTTGAAAAATTCTTCAAAAAGGTGACAGATCCTGGAAATCTACACAGTTGTTTCTTCATCACAAGAATGTTTCAAGAGCGAAGGCATCCAGATTAGAAGGTGCAATAGCATAATTATCTTCTAAAGCTTAAGTCTTTATCAACTGAGCTACGTCCTTTTGTAAAACTTGCAAATACGGGTTTGCAACCAAGCCACTTTAGTATAGATGCCATCACAGCCAACAAACCCTTGCCCTACTGTTCAGCGTTGTAAGATGGATTAAAGTGTCTTCAACATATGCTAATGCCAGGAGAGCATATGATCCCTTAAAGCAACATCAATGCGGTGCTGGAAAATCACTAGAGCACTTATTTCTAAAAAGTCACAACCTTGAACTGATAAATTCCATACCACGTCTAGATATTTGTCAGCCATTTTTTGCCAGATTTTACCTGAGCTTTGTGGAAAGCATTAACTAACTCAAGTTTAAAATAGTCATTAGACTTGAAAATAGATTGGAGATAAAATCTTCTAAAGGGAGAAGATATGGCTGTGAGACAGTGACATTATAAGTGCTCATAGTCCACACAGGGTCTCAGTGTACCAATTGCTTTATGGGTGAAAACCACTGGAGATGATATATGTGAAAGATTTCTTAATCATACACCCTTAGCCACCATGTAGTCAAGTCAAACATTGATGGATTGATTTTACTAAGGTATTTAAAAGTACAATGAGAATTTAGAAAGTATGAGCTCCATTGTCAACTGGTTTTTAAGTCAAACTCAGAATTGTTGTGAAGACAATATAAATTTTTTAACGCTATACTCAGGTTTGTAAGGTTTAAAGATCAGCGGCATAGTGGGAAGGTCAATATAGCGTCTAAAATGGAGTACTCTGCTGCTGCTACCACTGCGTTACCTGTGACCATAGTGGGAAGTAAGAAAAATTCCTTAAGTATGTGTGGTGAGCAAACTATAAGCTATTCTAAGTCAATGCTTACAGATAGGCGGCCACCAACCAATGCCCAGTATCACTGGATACAGAGACTCTGGGATATCTGAGATTTGGGCAACAAACTCATGTCTATGTGCCCTAAACGTGAGAGGATTAAAAAAGGGCATTATGACCATATGGATGCAGGAGGCACCCATAACAGTGTCCCTAGAGTAACTGGAAGATCCAAAAGCTGCACAAACTCCAGATCAATATAGTTTTAATATGCACCAGTGTTCACCAAATCATCTAGTGTGACTTCCAGCCCCCAGCTATATCTGAGCAGTAGATAAGGAGTAAGCACAGTCAAACCTAATTAATTTAGTGAGGGATCATACGCGAGTTCCTGGTTGTTTAACCGTATGGGGCTTCTTTATCTTCTTGGATATAGGTACAATCTGAGAGGACATAGCTGCTGCCTGTTCATATGATAATAGATCCGCCTCTGAATATGATGGGTCATATGAGAGATGCACCTCTAACAGGTTCTCATAAATTTGGTTACTCTGACGCTTAGCTTAGATATGGGCCATCAGGAAGAAATGATATGGGGATATGGTTGGTTTCATAGGTTCTATCTGAATTGTTACCTCTCCCAATGCTCTTTGGTGTCATCTGCATCTTCACACTCCTCTTATACATAATGCTCATCCGTTTCTTCAACATCATAACTTTTTTCTACCTCTTTCTCTATCTCATCTTATACATATTTTAAAAACATGTGGAGGATGATAACTGGAGATAGAAATCCTGAGTGAACACTTACAGGGCTCAAAAGACTATAAGTTTCCAAAATAAGATATTAGAAAATGGACCCCCTCTGAATAGCTTACCCTGGGATGACCCATATCAGGAAGCATTAGAATGGATGTAACAAGCAAAGAATATTTAGTAGGCTGCTTTTATCGTGATTTTTCACGCCGTATAAAAGAGGGAATTTTGAATTGGCTAAGAAGATTTTATTGGCCAACCAATTTTCCCCAACCCATAAAGGCTTGGAAATACAACGTAACCAGGTAATTGGTGTTTGGAGATTATATTGGGATGACTGTTTGTTAAGAGAATTACAGCTTGCAAATGTGGGTGCTTCAGCAGACACAATTAAAGGCACAGACTATTGAGATGCACCTCATCAGAGTTAAGTGAGTGGAAGGGGAGAGGATTTCTTGTCGCTCATGGGTTACTGTTTTCTTAGCTAAGGTTGAGTTAACACCTAGAAATCTCTCTATCAATGAGGCATAAGCAAGGCCCTTGGGTGACATTAGATTTTGGAAATTAATAACAGCGGTTTAGTAGATAAATTAAAATTTAATAAGAAAATAGAATTTTATGTTATTTGTTAAATAGAATTAAGTAAAACAATAGCCCAAAGTTCCACCATAAGCATGATTCTGGGTTTTAGGCTGTGATGGTGAGGTAACTAAGTGAATTATATGCTAGAAAATGATTTTCAATTATATTACTGTAATTAACAGCTTAAAACACTAATTCCCCCTTCAATAGTATTAGCTGAAATTCTCACACTATTCACAAATTAATTTTTTTGCTTGAGTGTCTTTGTTGAGATCATGATATGACTGGACAATAAACCTAAATAGCCATGTCAGATTGGCTAGAATCTGCTGACCATTATTTACAGTATTGAATAAAAGAGCGCCTTGGGATGAGGCAATATTGGGTCAGGAAGGGTACTAATGGATCGCCTCCAAATAAGGCAATAAGGCAATGTCGAGCTATGAAAAATATTTAAGAGATCACCTCAAACTAAGGCAATAATGAAGATAGGAATATTATACCTGTCAGGACCTCAAAGTTATTATGAACTAATAATGATAGGGTAGAAAAGAATTGTCAAAGAAAAATTATTGGTATTGACTGAAGTCGCTGATATTTAAGTGAGATGAGAAGACTGAAGAAAGAAGGTTGTTAGTAGGAAAGTGGATAGCAGAGCAGAAGGAATTTGATAATATTAATTTAAATAAAGAAGTGTGGTCAGAGCAGATTGCTCCATATTTTATTACAATATTTATGGTTTGTTTTGAGTACCAACGATCCTCACATTGTCTTTCTGTTGCTCTGTGGGTTTGACCCTGTAAAACCCTTATGACATAAGTCAAAATAAGCCAAAATTATAATTGTGGTGCTCACTACAGAGGGCCTATTGGTCAACCAAAAAATTTCTCCAGTTGCCAGTAATGTCACATCAGACCTATTTTGATGGAGGATCTACCTGAGACACTGCACAGCCATACTTGAAGAACTCAAACTTTCTTTAGAAGTGGTGCTTAAGAAGCAGGATGAGCTCCTTCAGGAACAGAATGACGCAATGAACCAGATCACTAGCACTTTTAGTAAAATGCGTATTCTTGTACAACAAAACAAACAACTCATTAATCACAAGGACAAAATTATTGAATGACAGAATTGCGCAGAGCTAAGTTGGATGATACCTCCCATTCCCCTCATTGGGAAGTGGACGAGCAACAAGGGGCTTCTTGGGAAGAATTTTTTTATGAAGAAAATGAAACTGGTGGGGGTAAAAGCTGAGTCGGTAGGGCGTACAGCTGCTAACCTAAAGGTTGCAATTTTGATTTGCACCCTTCGCACATTGATTTGGGTGCTAGCTGAAGAAGCTATTGGCAGTTAGTAGGTCTAATAACACGAAAACCTTAACTATGACATAAACAGAAAAATCTGAGTCCCAATCTGTAGGTGGAAAACCTTTCTATGACAGAGTTGACCCTTCTCAGGTTTTATGTTGATATTTACTTTCTTTCTTTCTTTCAGTAATGTCTGTCCCCTAGTCAGCTTGCCTTAAATAAATATAAGATGAAACTGGCATAAGCTACTACTCCCAGGAGGGAAGCTTTGGTGAGGGTTATGTATTGGAGAGCCAATTCCCCCAAGAGATAGCTGTAATGCCACTAAAGAGGCCCACACTACCTCTTAATCAGCAGACAATCCGCCTCCCATGGGACCAGCTCCTCATCAAAATACCGCTTATGGGCCTTGACCCATTCCTCATATGCCTCAAAGGTTTCAGTTATTAGAGAGAGGAGTTGTATTAATAGGCTGCCTCCATAAGATTGCAATGTGAATATCTACAGCTTCTTTAAATGTTTTGAGTTTGCTGTGGAAGGAGCTTCAGATCAGCATAAAGCTAAACTGTTAGTGTAAGCCTTAAATGTTAGGAGTGCTGACCAAGTCACCTTTTACCTTCCAAGCAGTTCCGTTACATACCAAGAAGTGAAGGATCCTGTGCTGCAGGTATTTGGTGGTATCAAAAAGATGTCACAATGGAAGGTTGAGTTTTTGACCATTGGGTTCAAGTGCAATGAGACCTTCACTGCATCTGCTGATCAATTTATGGCGGAAGCCCATGTGTTGACCAGACGAGGCTTTATCCAAATATGATTTGTGCATAGCAATGACTCAGTGGTGAAGCCATACCATGAGCTTTACACCGTCATGACTCCAATTTTGGAGGATGACGTACCCCTTCTCAAAATTGTCCAGTTTTTGCGCCATCTATCCAATACATTTCCTCCACCCAATACAGAGAGGAAACATATTTCTGATGTCGCTGGACTTTCTTACTTAGGGGAACACTCCAATCCTGTTCAGATTCTGCCTAGTAACCCTCTGGCCCTATTATAATTATGCGCCTCATCCTAAGGCTGAGTTACCCCCAGTAGTTCAACTTTTTACCCAGGACCTGCTTATGATAATTATCGACAGCCTAACTACTGACCTGGGTCTAATTACGCTGACTTTCAGCAGTCAATCTATTGACCTGGCCCTGGTCATGCCAATCACCCACAATCAAATTATTGGCCTGGGCCATCTTACAAGAGCCAAGGATGCAGACCCTACGGGGTGAATTGTCTTGAATGTTGAATCCCTAATCACTTTTGCCTCAAGTTGCCCCAATCATTAGGTCCACTACATAAAACAGATTTAAAACTACCAGGGAAAATATGGGGAGGAGTAGGGATAATATCTTTACTTCTGTAATCACAACCCCAAAAGCCCCATTTGAACTTATTGTAGTATATCCAGCAAAAGCCCTCATTATGATAATGGGTATTTTATACCAGCATCTGGTCATAGGGGTAAACATACTCACATGTGTTAAAATTTATAGGTTCTCTGATTATTCTCAGTTATGACCCCTATAAATAAATTAACTGACACTGGTTCTTTTGTTGTTCAATTCTCAGCATTTTTTCTAGTGTAATATAATCGTTGATAGTAGTATGGAGACTATTATTCATAGTTGAATTGAAGTAATAAATTTTGGTCCAACGCTCAGCCACTATTTCCTTTTTTAATACTTATGATGTTAACTTTTCTTTCTCGTTGCAATCACTATTGCAACTATTCAATTCAAGACTGAATCTAGTTTAATAATCTCACAAGGGAGATTAGTCTGCGCCCATGTCAGGGAGCAGTTGGGCAAGCAAGGTAAGAGGAGCAGGTGGAAGGCCCGCGGCCTCCAACATCTGAAAATGCCCCGGAGAATCCGCGGAATTAAAAATACTAAGAAATGGCGATCACTATTTCCCTGGAGATACTCGCATGGCAAGCACGATGCAACCAGTACATCAACATGCCACACTCCCAGCCACTTTCATCGGTGGAATTTGGAGTCCGCATGTTTCAAGACATCCAAAAATGGCCTTATGGGAAAAATTTTGTGAAGCTGTACACACAATTTTCCTGACCGCAGTGTACGTTACACATCAGTCCATGTCACGCGGTTGGCTGGACCTAGGTTTTGAAAGCAAAATGGCAGCAGATGAGGCTGCAGTGGTGTGCATAGTGGTTGACCTCCCTGAAGGGCAACAGGTCGTCAAAACTAAACACACCGGATGGACTAAATCAAACCAAATTTTCCTCACGTTTGACTTTTTGCCTACTACAGTAAAACGTGATAATTTGGAACAACACTTGAAAGATGGTCTCACCATATATGGCAAAATACAATCTTTTGAAATGCAACGCTTCATGCTGATGCCACACCTGTGCACCAGCAAAGCCATTGCAGTTCTGACCCCAACTGAGGAGAACACAAAGGACCTAACCCAGATCCCGCACTCCACTCTTATTGATATTGCAGAGCATACCACTCACCTATTCCAGGTGACTGTGGACAGTGCGCCCCCCATTTGCACCCACTATGATGCATTCAGCCATAAGGCACATGATTGCCCCATCAAGGAGGGCGTCACATTCTAAGAGCACCCCTCAGTGGCCATGGCCAGCGGAGAAGCGGACTATGAACCAACTGCAAGCACTAAGGAGGCCTTCCCGTGGGGAGCACAAGGCTGCTACCTACTGGTAAAGCCTATCTCCCCACAAGAGCGGAAGAAGGCCAACCAGGCCCATAGGGCCACAGCCAAGGAAGCGGCCAAAGCCACCACCGCTATCCTACACTCACAATGCCAGGAGGACATGGAGACCTTTGCGGTGGAAGCAACTCAGGAATCCATCAACCAATAAGATTTGGAAGCCCATGCTGAGTGGGCCACTCAATCTGAGGATCCGATGAAAGATTTGATCTCACCCAATCTTTGCACCCAAGCTCTGATTGAAACTGACTTGGGACCCATCCCAAATGAAAAAATTATTTTTTGACCCACTCAATGGTGCACCAAACTCACCCGCACTGCAAACAACTCGTCCAACGTCAGGAAAACAAAAAGTGAAGGCTAAAGCCAACATGACTCTTACCACAAAAATCAACAAAAACTCTGATAGCGTTACTGCTAACACCTGTGCTGATGTGAAGGCCTTCGGGGATCTAGAAGAGGATGGTGGGCCCAGGTGCCCACCCCCTCACACCTAAGGTGTGATGGGGGAAACCTTCACCATAAGGATGTTGAATATCGCTGGACACAAGGCCTCCCCATCCTGGGCTAGGAAACTGAGTTTTTTACAACACAATTTACCCATGGATATCCTGGCCATCCAGGAGTCCCACTGTCCACGAGGTTCTGAGGAAGCTTGGAAAACAATGCTCCTCCCATCCCTATCCTTTTGGTCGATGCACTGTGGGGTGCTAATTCAGAAAAATATTTTTTTCAAATTTTTATCCTCAGAAACATTCCTAAATGGCCAAGTGCTTGTTGTCACCTTCTCGTGGGCTGACATAGCACACGCAATCATCAACATCTATGCCCCAAACGGTGCACGTGAGCGTTGGGAATTTTTCTCATCAGTTAAATCCCTCCCGTTACCCCCAGACTCCTTCATAGTCGGTGACATGAACTGTTGGCTAAACACACCAACAGACCGGTGGCCTTCCTCACCCCACGCCCCCCAGGGTCACGTAGAACTACGCGTTTTAAAGGCCACCCTTGGGTTAATGGATGCGCTGCCGCGGCATGCCCTGCTTCTCAAAAACATGATATGGCCCCACATCCACAACGGCTAATTAAGGTCCATGACCCACATCGACATTATTCTAATGCCGGCGAAATTCCAACCCCACATCTCCCAATTCAAGACAACAAAATTGGAATTCTCCGACCATTGACTGGTCTCACTAACCTACCACCTACCTGTCATGGCTGCTAAGGCCCCACATTGGTACAAAATCCGCCCCCCTGAGCTTGGGTTGCCAGGATTTTCCATGTGGGTAGAAGAGGCAACTATGGCAAAAAATTTTGTTACACCGTTTTGCGCGGATTCCATTTCCTCATGGGCAACTTTCAAAGAAGAGACCATCCGCCACTATCGCCATCTCTCATCCAGATGCTCACGAGCCACATCAGCAGTGATCTCGCGCGCTCTGGTGGAATCGGCACACTTAGAGTCCAACATCCCAGTTACAGGATACAGCTCTACATGGGGACGGAAGTGGGCAAAGGCAGCTGCCCACCTCAACGCACTCAAAAGACAACACAAACATAGGTTTGTGTTCAGTACAGGGCCACTCGCATCACAAAAGGCGACAAAGTACCAAACATTTCTTTAAAAAAAATTTCGCACCACGCCAGAGTGTGGCCTGCACACAGGTGCGAAGATCAGATATATTCCATTGCGGATACACCGGCTGAAGTGACAATCGAAATGCAACAGTATTAATCTGAGTTGTACCGCTCTGACCCAATTCAGCCAGCTGAAGTGGTGGAATTTCTCGACTGAGCCCACATCCGCTCCATTTTCTGATACCCAGAAATAATGAATTTGATTACCCCAAACAAATTATGGACAGCCATTTGCAGTGCACCAAACCAAAAATGCCCAGGCCCAGATGGCATTCCATATGAGTTCTACAAAAAATATTTCAAATATATTTCCCCATTGCTGCTCACCTCACTTAATCAAAGCCTGATGGAAATGCGCCTCCTACCAGGAAGACATGAGGCCTTCACTGTCAAACTCTTCAAGAAAGGGGATAAGCTAGACTTAGCCAACTGGCGCCCCATTTCTCTAAAAAACACAGACACCAAAATTTTAACCAAAATCATGGCTAACCGTTTAGGGATTGTAGCATCTGCCACCATCTCCCCAGAACAATTCAGTTTCATCCCCAGAAGGTCAATTTGGGATAACGTGCACTTTGTGGCTAATGCGTGTCAGTCCACAGCCTCTGGGGCACTGGTATTCTTGTACCAACAAAAGGCCTATGATAGAGTAAACTGAGAATACCTCAGGGCCTGCCTCCATCAATTCCGCCTACCCCCTCGCTTCATCAACTGGGTAATGCTGCTCACAGAATCAGCAACAATGGCAGTGCGTGGCCCTGGCTTCCTAACGGAAGCAGTCCACCCTCAAAGGGGCTTGCGACAAGGGGACCCCCTCAGCCCACTCTTATACAACTTCAGCCTTGACCCATTACTGCGAAATGTGAATGCCCAACTCACTGAGGTCCATGTGCCAGGCCAAGCCCCAGTCAAGATAATGGCGTTCGCAGATGGTTGTGTGGTGGGGGTGTCTAATAATCAAAATGCACGCGCTTGAAGCTCTCATCCAGGAGTATTCCCGGGTAAGCAACGCGGCACTGAACGCTTCCTAAACTGAAATCATCCTCCTTGGTTGGTTTCAGAACTGCTGGACCCCAGCAATTAGTTCCCAACCTGGCCCATCTGCTCGCCCACATCCTCGCCCTACTAATTCAAAACACTCCGCCCCACTGGTGCTCCCCTTCATGCCACTTCCTACCATAGGACCAGTACGCCATCTGGGCGTGTGGATGGAGGCAGGCAGATACGCGTCAGCAGTAATGGAGTGCCATATTCTGGTAAATTGACAAAGCGATTTGCCTCTCTCAGAGCCCACCCTACTTCCCTTACTGGAAGGATTGTTTTAGCCAACTCCACGCTCCTCTCCAAAGTCTGGTTTGGAGCCCATGCCATCCCCTTCTCCCCAAGAGTCTACAAATCCTTGTACGCCTTGCTGCAAGGATGGCTTTGGTCAGGCCGCCTTCCACCAGTGCGGCTAGAGGTCATGTTTAACCTCAACATCATGGAGGCATGTGCCTGCTTGACTTCAAACCCATGCCACCAAGATCCTGGGTACCTGGATTACGGCCGTCACCACCCCTACACTCCCCTCCCAACACTGGTCCCGCGCAGCCCGCTTCAACTTCTCCCGCGCCTTGGGCCTCAACAATCCATCGAACCACCACTCCCTGTTGAAATACCTCGCTTCACATACATCGGCCACAGGTCCTCAAGGGACTAAAACCCACTACAAACGAATCTTCCTCTCCATGCGGAGCGCTGAGTGGAGAATTCGTATTAGTGGACATACAACCCAAAGAGTCCGCCCCTCTCCTCAGTTCACACAAGAGGTACAGGAGCTACCCATCCATGATGGCGTGATCCCCATTTGACCCCATGTCCTATCCAGGGTGGACTACCTGGACATGATGGACATCCCTTACTCCATTGAGACGCAAAAATATCTGGAAATATGTACACCATCCTCTGTTGCAACCATAAGTCCGTTCCCATGTGTGGCGCTGCCTGAAATGAGTGTATCATACAGCCGAGCGCTCTAACGCTTTACACTCATCCTGTGTCGTATGTTGCCAGTATGGAACGCTGTTTCACCGCCTGGAGAAGTGCCCTACCTCTAAAGTGATATGGAGCGAAGTTCAACGTCTTCTGGGCCAGGATCAAACGCATCCCTTCAGTCTGTTAAGAGATATGTTCGCTCTATCAATGGCCTCCCCCTTCTGCTTTCCCTTCGTGCTTTGGTGGTTGCAATCGCCATGTGGACCATCCACACGATTGTCTTAGATGCCATCGCAGGCTCCACCCCCACCCTCCCAGAAGTGGTACACAAAATCCGGTCCCATTTGGTGGACCACTTTCAAGCGTGGATGTTTGGATATCTCCCACCACGTCGCCGGCAGCTGGTCTCCTCCTGGTTCCCAGTCTGGTTCATCAAATCAGACCCCTTCCTCCACACGTGCTCAATTGTGGTTATAACCCCTTCACACTTTTCCTCCCCCTCCCCATAAGTGGCGTTCCCGCTGGCAACAAGAGATAGCATCGCTTCTCTGGGATGCCTCCCCTGGTACTAAGTTTTGTCTCTTCAGAGTCATATTCGGAAGTGTCCATCCCATGGTCAGCCTTCCCCACAAAAAATTTAAATTTAATACTTATGATGTTATAAATAGAAATTCGTTCCCTGGTACCGCCTAGCTCAATCTATATTCAGATCTCTTTTTATGGTTTCATTCTATGACACACAGTCAGCAACAATCCCTGATTTGATTCAGCTTCTTTTCTGGATCCACATTCAGATCCTTACTTTATTATCCTAAAGAGTCCCCCAATTAGAGCACACATCAAAAATTTAATTGATAGCGAATAGAACTCAAAATGGATTCTGGTAACTATACTAAGATACTTTGTTGAATTTTAGGTCTATTAAGGATGTCTGGTTCTTCTTCTGTGGTAAGGTGGAGTTTTAAATGTCTATTGTATGAAGACAATAGACCAGACGGTGACTATACCTAAAATATTCCTCCTTGGTAATTACACTTGAAGCCATATTCTTCTGTCATTACTTAGATGATGGCACGCTGCCCTGATCCTACAGATCCTAAGTAGATTCTTGACTTAATAAAACATAAAGTATTAAATACAAAAAATATTTATAAATTAAACTATAAACTTGTGGTGATAGTTGATGATTTATTAGTATCAATTTGGGATAATTTATAGGGTTTGATGTTCACATCTTACCCATGACACCTCGATTTTAATGGCACTTGGCCAGAGAAAGTAATGAGTTCATTTGAGGGTCTATAATCCATTCGACTCAAGACATCTGAAATGCCTCAGAGTTGGTCTCAAACTCAGAAATATTCTTAAGACAGCATTTCTAACATGTCCGCAAATAGCTGAGCTGCTATTCATATCAAGCAATTAGCAGCACATACCAAGGCGATTCATACTACTAATTAGTAATTAATTTGGTCAAAAACTCGATCAACATTAAAACTTATTTTGACATAGACCAACAAAGCCCACGTGACCAAATCATTTAGTCAGCTATATTTAAAGCCTGACCAAACCTACAAAGCCCCATGCCCATGTCATCATAGTCAAATATTATTAAGTGGAATCGCTATTCCACAGATCTTAAAGGCTTTTCATAAGCTTAAAATATTTTTGATTTATATCACTGATATCTTATATGATCCATAATAACCAAGCTGTTAAGATTATATTATGTCTCTATCAAATATCTGACAATTAGATTCAGTCAACAACTAAATATTTCCCCCACCTTGACTGGATATAAGTGGTGGTACTCTTTTCTCTGATTCACAATGTCTAACTTTTCTCACTCATCAAAATTTGAATGATACCTCAATAGTCTTTCTGCCACTGACAGACAAATCTTCCTAAGACTAAGCAAGTCTATGTGGCGTGCTATGGTTAACTCAGACATGTTGCCCATGATTTCACAAGCTGGATCGACCAGCTACGCTTCCACAATAGTTGAGAGTTTGACTTTGCGTCCCGCAGTTTTTTACCAATTATTAATGAACCTGAGCAAGCCTCCTTGGCTCTGAGTACTGTTCATCAAACCTCTCAATGGGTTGAGTAGGATCCTCCTATGACTCTTTCATTTCCCTTTGGGCTTTGAAAGTCAAACAACCCCCAAGAAACCCTTATCCATCATCAATTCGCTTTGGATGGGGATCTTCTTCCTGACTTTTTATTTGCCCTTTTTTTCTGTTTTCTCTTCTAAAAACCTTGTTTTCTCTTTACACATGGGCAGTGTGGCTTTGTTGTGTTTTGAGCTCAATTTGATGTCAGAGCTCATAAATGTCTATTTTGTCATCCACACTTGCTAATGGCTCTAAGATTGCCTCATATTATACTTTTGAGGCCAATCAGGCCATTGTTTTTGCTAA
Organism: Massospora cicadina; assembly: GCA_022478985.1. Lineage (NCBI taxonomy): Eukaryota > Fungi > Entomophthoromycota > Entomophthoromycetes > Entomophthorales > Entomophthoraceae > Massospora > Massospora cicadina. The sequence continues at coordinate 29,931 of JAKSZP010012083.1, forward strand.
CTCAGTTTCTAGGATTTGGTGCAAACCCGCTTTGGTGCATACAGATTTACATGTCACATTGAGCCTTAAAACTCAGGTTTCCAAAGATAGATGCATCCTGGTTTTATACTGAGCCCTTTGAAAAAATCTGGTGAAAGGGCTTCCAGAAAAGTATGTTCCACAGATGGCTCTTCTGGGCGTGTGCGTTTACTTCCCTCCTTCCTCACTCCCCACCAATACCATGCCTGACACGCACAGGGTATTAGATGAGGTCAGTTCGCAGATGTTTTTGTGCAAAAGTGTTCCTCCCCCGGTTTACCCCTGCCTTGAAAGACTCCTTGCTGAATTTATTTTTCTTTCAGCGACATTTACTCCTAAATCAAACCATTCTCGCCTGTTCCAAAGTCCATTTTAATGGTCTTTCCCTCTGGTTTGATGGCCTTTCTTAAGCCAACAATCCAGCGTGCCTGTTGCCAAGCCTTTTTGGGTTTAGCACATCTCTGGCAGGGTTTGGATAGTCGAGATTTGTATGAAATTCACATTTCTCTGATTTTGCTAAAGGTTTCTCCTTTTTGATCCAACTCTCCTCTCCCTCCCAAAGAAGAGTTACTTAGTTCCAATGATGACGAGGCACATATCTCCAAATAAAAGTCTAGATTTTTACTTATTTCTTATCCTTTCTATATTTTAAATATTTTAAATTTATTTTCGGAACGCCGACCATGGGACAGAAATTGCCAATACAACGTGATAAACCCACACCGCTGGGTGACAAAAAAAGAGACAAAAATCCTCTTACCAGGCAGGTAGAGGAGACCGCTAGCCCATCATGGCAGAGGGGAGGGAGGGTTAGGCGGTTCTTCTACGGGCTCAGCAAAGTGGGAAGAATCACAGTTGTTGTAGAAGTGGATAAGAGCAGAGAGCCATGGCGTTGGGGCATCGTCATGGTGGGGATGAAGACAGGTGAAATATTGGTTACTTACCTCAAGATCAGCTTGGAAGACAGCCTCCATTAACTCCGCCACTTGATGCTCCGCTTGGATGCGGGCATCTGGGAGTAGGGCTAAGCTGGAAAGCATTTGGTGGGTAGTTTTAGAGGCTGGGTCAAATGAAGCTAGTATCACCACATGCATGACAGCAGTTTTGGCATCATCAAGCAATTTGGGGATTTCCTCCCTTGCCACTTCTGGGGAAATCAGGGGGAAGTCAATTGTGCTCAGCCCTTTATTGAACTTTACTGTTGATTAGCCACTGATTTTCGTTGCTGGCTGCAAAGGGTGAGGCCACTGATGCAATGGCAAGCTGGTGGTCACTTTGGTAGGGGGCAGCATTGGGTTTAGGAGCATATTGTTTGGAGGAGATGGATTTGTCAAAATCTGAATTTTAACATTCAGCCCAATCATAATCAATTGGGCTTTCTTCACCAATTTCAGTATCCTTTTTTATGAAAATTCCACCTGTCTCGTCAACCTCATCCAATAGATCCCAAGGATTCTGGTTTACGCGAATAGTGGATGGATAATTTGGGAGAGTAGGATTCGTATGAGGAGCTTGGGTGCAAATGGTGGTCCAGGCCTGACTCTGATTGGGCAGTTGGGGCTCAGGGTGGGGAGTGTGGCTGGAGGATTTGGTGAGGGGCTGACTTCCATTGTTGGGCTAACATGCAAGAATGTTGGGTGGGAGAGGGCAACAAAACGCCCCATTCAGATGATGCCAAAGCAGGTTCAGAAATTGAATCAAGGGAATCAGCATGGGGGCAGGACCATTTAGTGTGGTCAAGAGCAAAACAAATGGGATAAATCAGTCAACCGCAATTGACACAAGCCAAAAGAAATGCTCAGGTGCTTCAGCAATGCGAGCACGTGGGGGATTTGTTGGGTTGTGGTAGGGAGGTGGGGAATAATAGTGGCAGTGGTGCGAGGGCCCACAAGGCACTTCGCGCCAGAAGGAATGGCAAAGACCAAGTTGGGCTGAGTGCCATAAGACAAAAGCCCGGTCATCAACTCATCATAAAGAACTTAGGGAAGGAGATGTAAAGGGAGGTTGGCAAATGACACTACTAGAGTGGTGTCATCAGGGAGATGAGTTTGGGTGTTGGGGATGGGGTATTTTTATAAATGAGAGGTGTCAACACCGCCACTGCAGCATCAACTTCCATTGGGAAGCCTATACTGAAATAGCCCTTATAAGGGCGGAAATCAATAAATCCAGCTGGCGCAAAGGCAGCAGTGGCGATTTCATTAATTTCTTTGTTGGTATATGGGAATAAACGCCCATAGTCAACATGGAGGCAATATTGGATGGTGGATTTGAGTAGGGCAAGAGGATGGAGCAAGTCAGGTGGATGTGAGCAAGGTGAAGCACTAAGTCCCATGGGAGGGCATTGGCTGGTAGAGTTTGACAGACTATTTGAGCCCATCTGAATTCGTTTCCCTGCCAGGCGGAAAACGCTGGGAGGTGGATCACCGCTGCCCCACACTGGAGCAGCAGGCAGCAGATCTGAGGACATCAAATGGGAAAAGGTCTTAGCCAGATGGCGTTGGATAAAATGAATCTTTTATTATAAATTTGCTCAAAAGTAAATTTGAGTGGAAAGAAAAAAAGTATATTTTTTATATTTTTTATTATTAATATTATTATATATTATTTCTTATACCTTTTTTAGATTATTTTTTTTACTTTTTTATTATTATTCTTTATGATATGGATGAAGGAACTTAGCATGTACTTGATTCACAACACAGTCACTTGATCCTTAATGGTATATATGTCTTTGTACAATTTCTCCAATACAAATAAATATACCTTTCAAACTTTTCTTTCTTGTTGCAAACACTTTTGCAACCCATTCAATTCAAGACTAAATCTAGTTTGATAATCTCATAGAGGGGATTAGTCTGCGCCCATGTCTGGGAGCAGTTGGGCAAGCAAGGCAAGAGGAGCAGGCGGAAGGCCCACGGCCTCTAACGTTCAAAAACGCCCTGGAGAATCCGGCGGAATAGAAAAAAATCTAAAAAAACTGGCGGTCACAATTTCCCCAGAGATACTCACGTGGCAAGCACGATGCAACCAGTACATCAACACGCCACATTCCCAGCCACTTTCATCGGTGGAAATTGGAGTCTGTGTGTATCTGGACATCCAAAAAATGGCCCTATGGGAAAAATTTTGTGAAGATGTACACAAAATTTCCCAACTGCGGTGTACGTTGCACCTCACTCCATGTCACACGGTTGGCTGGACCTAGGTTTTGAAAGCAAAATAGCAGCAGATGAGGCTGCAGCGGTGCGCATAGTGGTTGACCTCCCCGAAGGGCAATGGGTCGTCGAAACTAAATGCACCAGATGGACAAAATCAAACCAAACTTTCCTCACGTTTGACTTTTTGCCTACTACGGTAAAACGTGACATTTTGGAGCAACACCTGAAAGATGGTCTCGCCATATACGGCGAAATACAATCTTTTGAAATGCAACATTTCACGCTGATGCCACACCTGTGTAGTGGCAAAGCAATCGTAGTTCTGACCCCAACTGAGGAGATTGCGAAGGACCTAACCCAGATCCCGCACTCCACCTTTATTGACATCGCAGGGTGCACCACCCACCCATTCCGGGTAACCGTGGACAGCGCGCCCCCTATTTGCACCCACTGTGACGCGTTTGGCCATAAGGCACACGCGTGCCCCATCAAAGAGGGCGTTACATTCCAAGAGCACCCCTCGGCGGCCATGGCCAGCGGAGAGGCGCGCTACGAACCAACCGCAAGCACCAAAGAGGCTTTCCCATGGGGAGCACAAGGCTGCTACCTATTGGTAAAGCCCATCTCCCCGCAGGAGCGGAAGAAGGCCAAGCAGGCCCATAGGACTGCAGCCAAGTAAGTGGCCAAGGTCACCACCACCATACTACACTCACAACGCCAGGAGGACATGGAGACCTTCGCAGTGGAAGCAACTTGGGAATCCATCACCCAATCAGATTGGGAGGCCCAAGCCAAATGGGCCACTCAATCCAAGGATCTGATGGGAGATTCAATCTCACCCAATCGCTGCACCCAAGCCCTGGTCGAAACTGACTTGGGACCTATCCCAAACAAAAAAATTTTTTTTGCCCCACTCAACGGTGCACCGAACTTATCTGCACCGCAAAAAATTCGTCCGACGTTGGGAAAACAAAAAGCGAAGGCCAAAGCCAGCGCGACTCTTTCCACAAAAATTAACAAAAACCCCAATAGCGTTGCTGCTAATACCCGCGCTGCTGTGAAAGCCCGTGGGGACCTGGAAGAGGCTGGTGGGCCAGGGGCCCACCCCTCACACCTAAGGTACAATGGGGGAAACCTTCACTCTAGGGATGCTGAGTATCGCCAGACTCAAGGTCTCCCCATCCCAGGCTAGGAAACTGAGTTTTTTACAAAATAATTTACCTGTGGATATCCTGGCCATCCAGGAAACCCACTGTCCACAAGGTTCCGAGGATGCTTGGAAAACAATGCTCCTACCATCCCTATCCTTTTGGTCGAAGCACTGTGGGGTGCTAATTCAGAAAAACAATTTTTTCAAATTTATATCTTCAGAAACATTCCTAAATGACCAAGTGCTCATTGTCACCTTCTCATGGGCCGATGTTGCACACACAATTGTCAACATTTATGCCCCAAACGGTGCACAAGAGCGTCAGGAATTTTTCTCATTGGTCAAATCCCTCCTGCTACCCCCCAATTCTTTCCTAATTGGTGACATGAACTGTTGGCTAACCTCACCAACAGACCGGTGGCCACCCTCACCCTATGCCCCACAGGGTCACGTAGAACTACGCGTTCTAAAAGCCACCCTTGGGTTAATGGATGCACTGCCACGACATGCCCCACTGCTCGAAAACATGACGCGTCCCTATGTCCACAACGGCCAATTAAGGTCCATGACCCGCATAGACCTTATTCTAGCGCTGGCGAAATTCCAACCCCACATCTCCCACTTCAAAACAACGAAAATGGAATTCTCCGACCACCGACTGGTATTGATAACATACCACTTACCCGTCACAGTTGCAAAGGCCCCACATTGGTGCAAAATCCGCCCCCCAGAGCTTGCGTCGCCAGGATTTTCCACATGGGTGGAAGAGGCAACTTTGGCAAAATTGTTTGTTGCACTATTTTGCGCAGACCCCATTTCCACATGGGCAACTTTCAAAGAAGACACCATCCGCCACTATCGCCATCTCTCATCCAGACGCTCACGAGCCACATCGGCGGTTATATTGTGTGCACTGGCGGAATTGGCCCACTTGGAGTCCAACATTCCAGCCTCAGGATATAGCCCTGCATGGGGCCAGAAGTGGGCAGAGGCAGCAGCCCACCTCAACGCACTTGAAAGGCAACACAAACATCAGGTTTGTGTCCAATACAGGGCCACATGCATCACTAAAGGCGACAAGTGCACCGCATACTTCTTTAAAAAAATTTTCACACCATGCCAGAGCGTGGCCTGCACACAGGTGCAAAGATCAGATAATTCTATTGTGGACACACCGGCTGAAGTGGCAATTGAAACGCAAAGATATTACTCCGAGTAAACTGAGCTGTACCAATTCAGCCAGCTGAAATGGCAGAATTTCTCGACAGAGCTCATATCCACACCATTTTCCAATACCCAGAAATAATGAATTTAATTACTCTGAACAAATTATGGACTACCATTCGTGGTTCACCAAACTGAAAATGCCCAGGCCCAGATGGCATTCCATATGAGTTCTACAAAAAATATTTTAAATATATATCCCCATTGGTGCTAGCCTCACTCAACCAAAGCCTGTTGGAAACGCGCCTCCTACCAGGAGGACATGAGGCTTTTACAGTCACACTCTTCAAGAAAGGGGATAGGCTAGACTTAGCCAACTGGCACCCCATTTCTCTAACAAACACAGACACCAAAATTTTAACAAAAATCATGGCTAACCGTTTATGGACTGTAGCATCTGCCACCATCTCCCCAGAACAATTCAGTTTCATCCCCAGAAGGTCGATTTGGGATAATGTGCACTCTGTGGCTAATGTGTGTCAGTCCACAGCCTCTGGGGCACTTGTATTCTTGGACCAACAAAAGGCCTATGATAGAGTAAACTGGGAATACCTTAGGGCCTGCCTCCATTATATTTTACCTACCTCCCCGCTTCATTAACTGGGTGATGCTGCTCATGGAATCTGCAACAATGGCAGTGCGCGGCCCAGGTTTCCTAATGGAAGTAGTCCATCCTCAAAGGGGCCTGTGACAAGGGGACCCCCTCAGCCCACTCTTATACAACTTCAGCCTTGACCCACTACTGCGAAATGTGAATGCCCAACTCATTGGGGTCCATGTGCCAGGCCAAACCCCAGTCAAGATGATGGCATTTGCAGATGATTGCGTGGTGGGGGTGTCTAATAACAAAGATGCATGCGCGCTTGAAGCCCTCATCCAGGAATATTCCCGGGTAAGCAACGCGACACTGAACGCCTCCAAAACCGAAATCATCCTCCTTGGTCGGTTTCAGAACTGCTGGGCCCCAGCAAGTAGTTCCCAACCCAGCCCATCTGCTCGCCCAAGTCCACGCCTTACTAACTCAAAACACACCGCTCCACTGGTGCTCCCCTTTGTGCCACGACCTACCATAGGACCGGTATGCCATCTGGGCGTGTGGTTGGAGGCAGGTGGATACGCGTCAGCAGTAATGGAGTGCCATATACTGGACAACGTGACGAAGCGAATCGCCTCTCTCAGAGCCCACCCTACTACCCTCACTGGCAGGGTTGTTCTTGCCAACTCTATGCTCCTATCCAAAGTCTGGTTTGGAGCCCACGCCATCCCCTTCTCCCCAAGCTTCTTCAAATCCCTGTATGCTTTGCTACAAGGTTGGCTTTGGTCAGGCCGCCCTCCACCAGTACGGCTAGAGGTCATGTTTGGCCCTCATCATCATGGTGGCATGGGCCTACTTGACTTCAAAGCCCATGCCGCCAAGATCCTAGGCACCTGGATTGCAGCCGTCACAGCTCCTACACTCCCATCCCAACACTGGTCCCGCGTGGCCCGCTCCAACTTCTCCCAAGCCTTGGGCCTCAACAATCCATCAAGCCCCCACTCCCTGATAATGTATCTCGCATCACACACATCAGCCACAGGTCCTCACGGGACAAAAACCCACTACAAACGAATCCTACTCTCCATGCGAAGCGCAGAGTGGAGAATTCGTATTAGTGGACATACAACCCGAAGGGGCCGCCCCTCTCCTCAGTTCACACAAGAGGTACAGGGGCTACCCATCCATGATGGCGTGATCCCCATTCGACCCCAAGTCCTATCCAGGGTGGACTACCTGGACATGATGGACATCCCTTATTCCACTGAGACCCAAAAGACTATCTGGAAATACGCACACCATCCTCTGTTGCAGCCTCAAGTCCGCTCCCATGTGTGGCGCTGCCTGAGGCGGGTGTATCGTACAGCTGAGCGCTCTAATGCTTTACACTCATCCTGTGTCGTGTGTGGCCAGTATGAAACGCTGTTTCACCGCCTGGAGAAGTGCCCCACCTCTAAAGTAATATGGCGCGAAGTCCAACGTCTGCTAGGCCAGGATCAAACACATCCCTTCAGTCTGTCAGGAGATATGTTTGCTTCATCAATGGCCTCCCCCTCCCACCCTCCCTTCGTGCTCTGGTGGTTGCAATCGCCATGTGGACTATCCACACGATTGTCTTGGATGCCATCGCCGGATCCATCCCCACCCTCCCTGAAGCTGTCCACAGATTCCGGTCTCATTTGGTGGATCACTTTCAAGCGTGGATGTTTGGATATCTCCCACCACGTTGCCGGCAGCTGGTCTCCTCCTGGTTCCCAGTCTGGTTCATCAAATCAGACCCCTTCCTCCACACGTGCTCAAAAGTGGCTACGCCCCCTACACACGTTCCCTCCCCTTCCCATAAGTGGTGTTCCCGCTGGCAACAAGAGATAGCATCACTTCTCTGGGGTGCCTCACTGGTACTAAGTTTTATCTCGTCTGAGTCATATTCAGAAGTGTCCATCCCATGGTCGGCCTTCCCCGCAATAAATTTAAATAAATATACCTTTCCAAAGTGAGTCAAGCTTGGTCGCGCGGCCTGCACTATGAGTATCACAATATACTATCAAGTCTTTATCTTTAAATTTAGTCACTGTAGCTCGTTAAGCATCATAATAGCTATTCTGACTTTATTTTTGACAAATCAAATTTTGTAAGCTTTATATTGCAACTTGATTAGGGTCTTCCCTAGCTGATCAACATAATTAATTGGGCCAAATGCTTCGATTAAACTGAGTAATGAATATAATAATGGCGGCAGAGCTGGCTGTCTACCATATAGAAGTTGAAATGGAGAGTGGCCTGTACTGTTGTTGTCTGATATTGTACACAAACATGGTAGCACTAATGGAGGTAGCCCAATGTGAAGGCGCTAAGGATGCATTTTTGCGTAAAATGCTGACTAGAGTTCCATTCACTCGCTCTACCATACCATTAGTCTTAGGATGGTATGGTGTTGACAACACTCCTTTAATAGACATCAACTCATTTAACCGTTGTACCATCTGAGCAGTAAAATTCGTGCCTTTATCTTTCAAGATCTTCTGTGGGCATCCATGCTTGTAAATTATATTATCCATAATGAACTTTGCAGTAGTTAGAGCTCCAACGTTTTAAATTGCTTTTGCATCCACCTTTTTTCATTAGATGGTCAATAGCAAAAATTATGTATTTGTTGCCTATGCTGCTCACAGGCAAAGGGCCAACTACATCTATTGATACAGTATGCTAAGCTCAGTCAGATTTGATTAAACGATACTTAACATCAGACTCATAGGTTTTGCAATCTGGCATGAATGACATTTGTTGAGTACGTCTCGAATATTAAATTGAATTTAATCCCAGTAATAATTTGACCATATCAATTCTAGCGTTTTGGTCAAGCCTCCATGCCCTACAGCCTTATGCGCTTGTGTAATAAATTCCATGCGGTTGGAAGGTATTGGGAAAATTTGATGCTGCCCATTAGCTTGTGCTTGTATAAAACTCCATTCCAATATTTGGTAATGGTTAATGCTTTTTCAATCACTTTCTGCACTTCAGTTGGCTCATCTCCATATTTCCGGATAATCATCTTTTCATGAAGTTCATCAGCCAAACTGGTCAGGAAAGCTACAATAGAAAGTTGGGATAATTCATCTGAATTTTGATGGGCTGCTCCAGCTCTGAACAATTTCATAAATGTATGCTTGTAATTTCAGAACCCAGAGGGCTTTTTCCTTCAGATTCCTTAAGGTTGTGGAGCCATCTTAACGAGCTGTGATCCATCACTTACTGAAACTTAGCCATGAATGTAAAACAAAATTTTTTTCATATGGTGATGATGGATAAACACTCTCGTTCAATCACTGTAATATTATGCTCATATTTATTCAGCATCCTGCTTCAATAAGCGACTTGATGTTACTCCTCATCTTCCCTAATCTGAGATAGCACACCCCCAATCGCAGTCAATAAGGTGTCATTTGTAGTATAAAAGGCCTGCTGAAATCTGGATATCAAATGATAGGAGTGGTGCTCATTCTGGTTTTCAAAGCCTTAAAGGCCTGTTCTCACTTGTCTGCCCAGAAAAATGAACTCCTCCTAGTAGCAAATGAAATAGGGGCTCAGCAATCTTCGTGAACCCTTTTATCTATCTTTAATAGTATCCTACCATGCCTAGTAATACTTGAACATCCCTCATACTCGTTGGAGGTTGCATTTTGTTGATTGCCTCCACCTTTTGAGGTTGAGGCCGCAAGCCCTTGGAATCATTAATGAACCCGAGGTATTCCAATTGTTCTTTGAAGAATTGAAATTTTCTAGGTTTTTTCTTCAGATTAGCCTTCAACAGTCATACAAACACTTGTTCGAGGTGCTCCAAATGTTTGGAAAACATTCACAAAAAGACATTGATATCATCCAAGTAAACCAGTACACAGAATAATCTAGGGTACTCCAAAATTGTGTCCATCACTCATTGAAAAGTTGCTGGTGCATTGCACAGCCCCTGTGGCATGCACGTCAGTTGAAACAGTCCTTGAGTAGCAATCATTGCACACTTCTCCTGCTCTTCTTTAGGATGTTCAATTTGCAATATCCTGAGATAAGGTCCAATGCAGTAAAGTATTTTGCCCCTCACAGATGGTCCAAAGCATCATCAATTCTAGGCAATGGATATGAATCCTTTTTTTGTAATGCATTTAGGCATTGATAACAATCACAACTTGATTGCTGACATCTTTTTCTCTATATTTAAAACTGGACTGGCCCAGGGCTCTTAGACGGCACAATCATTTACTTTTCAGTAATTTTTCTAACTCTTCTCCAATTTTTTTGTTTCTAGCCCTGGTGCGCCAAATTGGCCTCATTCTAATAGGCGCATGGTCCCCAGTGTCAACAAAATGCTGTACTCCTTTTGCAAAACCTAGATCTTGATCATCTTTGGTGAAAATTTTGGAGTGTCGTTCAAACAACTCTAGTGCTTCATCCTTCTGTTGTTCTGATAATCTGGTAAATGATTCTCAAGGAATTACAGTATGTGCCCCAAGGTTTCAGTTGGTAAACCGAGCTCAGATAAATTGACAAATTTGACAGCTGATTTTAATTCTTCCCTTGGAAACAGATGCATAAATGCAACTACTTGATATTTTTTACCTTAATACTTTGGCTGGTCAAATTTTCTAATAGGACATCAGTTTCCCCATGTCCTGGTATAAGTATTTCAGGCGCCACACTAGGTTCCATATGATAATGATTCCATGGGGATGTAACCTCCCTGTATAGTCCTTCAGGAATATACAGCGTAGTCTAGTCTTCATTACCAGTTGATGGCCTGGAGCTATTATCACATCCTTATTCACACGTAGGGGTATTCCTTGATTTTCATTTATAGCAGTTGGCATGGGATGGCTTCAGTTTCCCCACTAAATATATCCTACTGGTATTATATTAGCATAAGATATATTGATAAAGTTTTTATGATGGCTTGCGGGCTTCATATTGTCATGAGAGAAATAAATTGAAGTGATTGGCCTAATATAGATAAGATGTTTTCTTTAAAATTTCATAAGAGACCATAGGTCCTTAAAAAGCTCATTCCAATTTTGATGTCATAACTGGTGTTCAGAAGCACTATTGCTGGTGCGGATACTACTAAAGCTCCAAATCGCTTTGGTAAGGCGCTGTAAGCTCCTTCACTCTTAGTGCTGTTGAGGCCCGCAGTCCCATAGTCCTGATGGTGATCAATGTCTGGAGCAATTTTCAATTTCTTCACCAACTTCGTGGAAACAATGTTTACAGGTGCTCCGCTATTAAAAATAGCTACAACTTTGATCTTGTTGACAAGAATGTCCACATAAGTGCACTCAGAGTAATAGGAATCAATAGAGTTTACTAAGTGATTATGTGAAGAATCCATAGAATTAAGAGTGTTCTTTAGAGTATTTCCAATACTGGGACATTCATGATTAATGTGTCTAATGGCATTGCTATAATGATCCCTTTCAGTCTTTGGAGAATCTGATGCATTGCTCAGCCCTTCTGCTGAAATATTCTCAATTATTTGTTGCACATACAGTTTAGCAACTACTTCAGAGGTTTCAGGTATGACAACCCTACTCTGAGAGTGAGATACAGCATGTTTATTTGTAGAATCTTCATTTGGTACTAAAATGGAATTTGTTTCATTGTTAAATGAGGCCCTATGGCCTGCATATTCTTGTCAATCAGGTGAGACTGGTTTTTCTGGCACAATAGAGCGTCCTGCATCTATTGCGCTTGTTATTTTCCCTTCTCCTTCACATTATTGGGAAGGACTACATTGACATCATGCTGATGGCATTGAGAAGCAAAGTGTCCTTTACATTTGCAGTTATAGTAGGTAATATCATTCATTGAGCGTGTAGGCTTTGTATTTGAGTTTTGCTCAGTTTTCACAGGTGAATCATTTTCAATATTCTTATTGGTTTTGAAGGGTTTTCCAACAGAAGCAGCAGGTCCTGATTTGTACCCAGTATTAGGAGGGCCGTAATTCTGTGAAAATCTGCACAAATAATCAACTAGTTCAGATGTTGCAATATTTTGTACAAAATCAGGCATTAAACCATTCAACAAATCATGGCAAGGTTGTGCAGCATGTTCTAGTGCAATCTTAGAATCAAAATCAACCATAGCTTTTGCACCCAAGATAACTTGCACTTTGCGATAGAATTGATCCATGAATTTATCTATTGCTCCATCTTTCTTAAAGCGAATATTCAAATCTAGATTTTCTTGTTGACATTTGTTCTGAAACTCCTAATTCATAAAGCACAGCCTAATTTGACTTTGGTGTAAGTTGGATTTTTGTTGATATAGGCATGATCAATTCAATGCTCTAATGATCCAAGCAGTTAATCATAGTGGCTGCTTTGTTGCAGTCGCTGGCCCCATACATAGCCAATTCAAAGCATTTGAAAAATGTGGTTATACTTCTGTTCTTGTCATATGTAGGCAGATTCGCTGGTTTAAAAAATTATCACTTACCTGTCAATGGTTATCAGAATTACTCCTTTGTTGACTTGGGACGGAATTACTTGGGCGCTGAGGCACTGCACCATTATTTAAGGTGTTGGGTTTGGCCAAAGAAACCATATTGCTAGAAATTTATTGATTTGGCACAGCATCCATTTTAGTATCTACTTCAAAGCTTCATTTTCATAGCATTCAGAAGCATTTTCAGTTTAGTGGTTTATGGCACATTGGCAACGCCAATCATCCAAAGTTCAGATTTGGTTATTAATTTCATTTTCCCAATTAACACAATTTTTATTTTTTAACTTTAACTTTGAAATTTCACATTCAAGCTAGTAGTTTGAAATTGCAAGGTGGAAATCACTTGGTCCTATTTCTTAATTATCTTTTTACACTGTTTTACTTATCCATTAAGAATATTGTTCAACTTGTTGATATTGGTGACCTCCTCATTAAGATTATTGATCTATCAATTAAGATGATCAATAGAATCTTGTATTTTTCATTTTTCACCCATTGGCCTTCAAATTGTGTATGTCAGTAATTGATTTTTTAAGTGTATTCATCCTTCAGCCGCGAAATTTGGGTTCACAGACATAAATGCTGATCATAAAATTCATCATAATTGTTTAGCTGCGCCTCTTGGGCTTCATGATTAAGCCTCATGAACTCTGAAACATTAATGGAAGTATGTGTAATATTTATATCTCAAATTTTAGTAACTCCTCTTTCTTCTAAGAAATTGTCAAAATAGGATGCAATCTGTCATTTAGCTCTTGTGCTAATTCTGCTAATCTATCATTAGCCCAAGTAGCTAGATTATAGTTTGCTTCCAAACTAGAATGGACTTCAGCAAAGTTGACCTCTAATCACTAATTAAAAATTTAGGCCGCTTGGCTGGAGTTGCATGAGAACTTTACCAACTCAGTAATGTCCGCGTGATGGCTGGCAATTGTCATCTAAGAATTTCAGGAGGTGGGGTGTACAAATTCGATTAAGTATGGGTGATATTCTCTATCCCAATTAAATTATTTTGGACTTAAGCTACGCTCAAATGATGATGAGCTAAATATCTCATCCACAACACATCTTGCTGTCGTTGGTGATATAAAGGATTACTACTGTTGTCTGCAGGCCCTTGTTCCATTTGATACCCTATTAACAACTGATGTTCTAGACGTTATAGTTCTTCAAGTGAAATGGGTTCTTCAGGGTATGCAATGATAGGTACGTCATTCCAATTAATCTGGGACACAGTCATTTCTGTATTCCCATTGGGCCTGGTAATAGTCCTAATAATTGGTTGGGATTACTCCCTTACTCAGCGTGGTCACCATCTGCATTCCCAGCCATGAGCGCCACTTTTTGATTTTAAGTCTATTAAGGATGTCTGGTTCCTCTTCTGCGGTAAGGTGGAGTTTTAATTGTCTATTGCATGAAGACAATAGACCAGACAGTGACTATAGTTAAGATATAACTCCATGGTAATTACACTTGAAGCCATATTCTTCTGCCATTACTTAGATGATGGCACGCTGCCCTATTCCAATGATCCTAAGTAAGTTCTCGACTTAATACAACGTAAAGTGTTAAATACAAATAAGCTTATAAATTAAACTATAAACTTGTGGTACTAGTTGATGATTTATTAGTATCAACTTGGGATAATTTATAGGGTTTGATGTTCACATCTTACCCATGACACCTCACTTTCAATGGCACTTGGCTAGAGAAACGACGAGTTTGTTTGAGGGTCTACAATCCATTCGACTCAAGACATCTCAAATGCCTCAGAGTTGGTCTCAAACTCAGAGATATTCTTAAGACAGCGTTTCTAACACATCTGCAAATAGCTGAACTGATACTCATCTCAAGCAATTGGTAGCCCAGACTAAGGCAATTCATACCACTAATTAGTAATTAATTTGATCAAAAACTTGATCAACATTATAAACTAATTTCAACATAGAACAAAAAAGCCAACGTGCCTGGGTCATTTAGTCAGCTATTATTTAAAGTCCAATTAAACCAACAAAGCTCTCATGCTCATGTCAGCATAGTCAAATATTATTAAGTGGAATCGCTAGGCCACAGATCTTAAAGCTTTGCATAAGCTTAAAATATTCCTGATCTATATCACTAATATCTGATATGTTCCATAATAAATTAAGCGTGTTAACATTATTATGTCCCTATTGAATATCAGACAAAAAAATTTATTCAACAACTCAACATCTGCTCTGGTAAATGATCTGGTAATTACTTTGTCGCAAATCTATATGACTGGATGACAAGTCACAATTTATGACCAAAGGATTATTGGAGAAATTCTGCCAAAGATCAATGGGCAGGATCCACCAAAGATGTTTTGGAGCTACAAGTATTCAATTACCTTAGGTTGAGGCAATATTGAGTAATAATGTGTCATTAATGGATCATCTTCAAAATAGGGTGATAAGGCGATGTTGACATTTGACAAAGATAATTTAGCTTGCCTTAAATCAGGGTGATAAATAGTTGAAGAACAACAAGCCAAAACCAATGAGAATATGATGGAACAAAAAACTAAGCAAAAGGGTTGGTACCAACCAAGGTCACTGAGATATTAGTGAGATGAGAGAATTGAGGAGAACTGAGGTTTTTAGAGTTGAGAAGGAAGAAAGTAAGAGGGAGCGGACTAGAAGAGATCCGTTGAGATTATTAGTTTATAATTTAAGAATAGTTGTTAGGGAAATTTCTCTTAAATATTATAAATATCTTCTTACAAATGTTCCGAGGAAACAACAATCTTCATATTGTTCATTCTAATTGCTCAGTGGGCGTACCCTGCATGAAAAACCCTTCAGCGGAAATATAGGGTATCGCTAAATTTACAACAGTGGTGCTCAATACACTGGCCCATTGATCAATTACCATATAATAAAATCTCAGTTGCCAGCTATGTCACAACCAGTTTGCTTTGGTAAGGAATCTGCATGACATGCTGGTCCCATTGCTTATGTAGCTGATATATGCATTAAACGCCTTGCTCAAAAGACAAGATGAGATGCTCCAGGAGTTTTGCAGTAATAACCTGACTCCATTTGATTGAGAATGAAATATTCATGGGTTCTTTAGGAAATTTGAGTTTGTGACAGAAGGAACCTCAGATTGGCAGAGGAGAAAACTGTTGATCTTCGCCTTGGATGTTGAGAGCGCCAATCAAGTCATCTTTTACCTTTCAGGCAGTTCTTTTACATACCAATAATTCAAAGAGACTTTGCTGTGGTTGTTTGGCGGAACTGCAAAGATGTTGCAGTGGAGGGCTGTGTTATTGACCATTGGGTTTCAGCGAAGTGAGACCCTCACCGCATTTGCTGAGTGATTCATGGCAGAAGCTCACATGTTGATTAAGGCAGGGATTTTATCTGAAGTTGACGTGTGCATTACAATGTCCTATGTGGTGAAACCATACCCTGAGCTTTACAATGCCATGGCCCTGCTGTTGGAGGATTACGCACCTCTTCTTAAACCTGTTCAGTTTGTACGTCGCTTAGCTGTAACTTTCCCCCACCCAATATTGAGCAGATTCACATTGTCGCTGTTGTCAACCCAAATCATGTGAAGGAAGTAAACTAGTCGGTGCAGATTCTGCCAGGTTACACACAGAAGGTCAACGTCCGCTCCATGAATGCCAATTGACAATTGGCCAACTACCACTTTGGTCCTAAATACGCTCTTTGGCAACAGGCGTTCTACTGACTTTGCCTGTTTACGCCAATCAACTTCAGGTCAACCTTCCACATGGGCCAACTTATATTAAGCACAGACGCAGGCCCTATGGGACAAGTTGTTTTTTATGGTCGCCCTGGGCATATAGGACAATGGTGCCCCAATTAGTGGATCCCTTACATACAGCAGGATTGATTTTATCGGGGAAAAGTCAGAGTTGAGTAGAGACGGGACTCTCTACCTCTGCTATCTCAAAATTAAACGCCCCACCTTCATCTACTACATTAATTGCAGAAGAAGCCTCCCAGCATGACAATACATTCCTCTATCAACAGCTAGTTGGGAGAGTAAATGTGTTGACTCAAGTACAAGCCAAAAAAATGGTGGAAAAAGGGTCTCAAGAGCGACCAAAGCCTTACGCTTTTCAGATGTTTGACCAAATTCAGTCAGACCAGCTGGAATCATTTGCAGATGCGCTGTGCCTGAGAGGAATAGAGGTCGCCCTTCCAGTGGACGCTATTGTAATAGGATACCCTAAAGTCAGTGAGGGTATTATAAGTTTCCTTGGAAAATGTGAGCCGCTGAATGTACACATAGTGAATAGCTAACCTTCGTCTTAAGCAGAGTGCACTTACTGTGACATTGTGGTAGCCAAAACCTGAGTGCAAGCTATAATTGATACAGGCGCTCCTTTTAACATTGTCTCCACTAGTTGGTACCGAAGTTGACTTTAAACCTGATATAGACCGCCAGATGGTGTATGGGACCGCATGAGCAGAAAACACGGTTTCTGAAGGGGAGTACAGCACGCTTTCCTTGCAGTTTTGATCCATTGTTTAGTGGCTCCGGTGGTAGTATTACCAAATAACAATTACAATCTGTTTATTAAATTGCCTTTATGCAACACTATGGGGATCTCATTGACATTATTGAAGAGACCTTCGCAAATTTGGGACAGCAGATCCCAATTTACTTTACCTCGTGCGGAGTGCTGAAGGGTCAGTGCATATAGGACTGATCAAACTTGCCTACAGTGATGGGGTGATTCCTGTGCACTATCATTGGCTAAAAGGCAAGACTCAGGCCATTGCCCATCAAATATATGATACCAAGGGCTACTGCTTAGAGCCGCTGGGCCTATCTCCATCCCCTCCGGACACCAAGTAATATAAACACTGAGTTTGAGGTGGAAGTGCCTGCTGGGCTCTATGGGGAGATCATTGGCCTTAACACCAATCACGGCTTGAGCCCACGTGGCTCCAGGCATCATACTTCTGGGCCATGGGAGATCAAGGATTTAGTAGCAAATCTTCAGAATGTACCAATTCAAAAATATCCGGCACCATATTGTGTGTATTTACATTTAAACCGGCTGGAGAGGTCAACTAGGTTCATGAGTTTGGGTCTCTAAATGATTTGGTCTGCCCATTAAGCCACACCTTGGTGTAATGACAGTTGTACTGCGGTAGAATTCAATGGGGTTATTGGAAGACCTGAAGGATCAGGCGGAAGCTTTATTTTAAAAATACAAGGAGATTTTTGCTGTTGACAATCATGATTTAGGGTGCGCTTGGGGGGTTGTTCATCGGCTGGACACTGGGGATCATCCCCCATCAGGTCTTGGAAAATCCACCAATAAAGGACAGCTAAGGAAGTCATAACTGAGGGGATTTACAAGCTGCTAGAAAAGGGAATTCTCGAACCATCTAAGAGTCATGGGCTTCGCCTGTTCTGATTGTAAAAAAGAAGGATGTCACTAACTGTGTAGTAATGAACTACTGTAAGGACAATAGTATCACCACAAAAGACCCAAAAATTCTCTGCTACAAATTGATGATGCGCTGGATCAGTTAGGTGGAGCTCACTATTTCTCTGCAATAAATTTGATATCCAGTTTATTGGCAAATTGAGTTGCCTGAGGCGGAACAAGAAAAATGCGCCATAATAACATCCAAAGGGCTTTTAACCAACTCATATGCTGCAAGGGCTGTGTTATGCCCCAGCTACATTCTGATGAGCGATAGACACCATTCTGGGTGATCTGAAGCTGTCATTGTACTTGTGTAACTCGAAGATATAAACATCTTCACTCACATGTTCACTGAGCACCTCACCCATTTGGAAGAGGTATTTCGCCGACTGGCTGAGGCCAATATCAAGATCAAACTTGGAAATGTCACTTCTTCAAGGATTAGCTGGAGCACCTCAGTTTTTTGGTGGATGCAACCAGACAGAGACCCCAACAAGCCAATGTGGCGGCTATCCAGAATATGACTAAGCCAGCCAGTAAGCGGGACATTCAGGTGTTTTTGGGGATGTTAGGTTATTACTGATGCTTCATACCCAATTTCAGTTGCATTGGAGGTCCGCTGTTTGAGCTACTAAAGAAGGATTGCATGTTCTAATGGGTGGAACAGTGCCAATGCGCCTTTGATACACTTCAAATGGCACTAATTATTGCACCTGTGTTGCGCTACCCTAATTAAAATAAGGAATTTATCATGCAGATGGATGCATCACTTTCCTCTGTTGGTGCGGTCCTGTCTCAGAAGGACGATGAGGGGGAGTAGCACCCTCTGGCGTACTGAAGTCATAGCTTGAATTTCCATGAACGAAATTACACTGTAACTGGATGAGAGTGCTTAGCAGTGATTTATGTTTATAAGCAGTTTAGAGTATACTTTTCACAGAGTAAAGTTTAAGGTCATAACATATCATGCTTCGTTGCGCTGGTTACAGAATCTAAGAGAGCCTGAGGGGCGGCTATCCCGATGGGCTCTTAAGCTGCAGGCTTATGACTTTGATGTCCTCCACTGACCAGGAGCAAAACACCAAAACGCCGATTGCTTATCAAGATTGCCACCAATTGAAGTTACAGCAGATTTAATTGACATAATGTATGACAAAATGCTCATAGGAAATTATGTCAATGAACCGGCTTAAGATATCAAGGTACTAGATGAATTCAGGTCCAATACGTTTTAGAAAAACGGGGAGTTTTATTAGCATATAGGGGACACCACCATGAATATCCACAGACCTTCCACCTGATCAAATATTATCATGAGCGCGCATTAAGCATTTGGCCATGGAAGAGTGTGAAAGACTCTTGAATTGTTGAGGCCGCAGTATTACTGGGAAAGCATGCAATTTGACGTGCTTAAAACCCTATCCTGCTGCCATCAGTGCCAGGTGGAGAAGCCATTCTGCCAGAAGACTTCATACCACTATGTGAAGTTTCACTTTGCTTGGCATACAGTTTCTATTGATGTTGTGGGACCCAAGCCAATTGGAGAAAACTGGTCTAAGTATATCGTGGTGGCAATTGACCACTTGACCAGGTGGGTTGAGATGCGTGCCATTTGGGATCTGGGCAGGTTACTGTGGCTAAGTTTGTAATGGAATGTATCATTCATTGACATGGCTGCCCACAGTTTATCCATACCGACAATGGCACTAAATTTACCTCTCACATCCCTCCCATGCTCAAAGAAAAGATGGCCATCGGCAGGTCTCTAATAACCCTGTATCACCACAAGTCCAATGGTTGGTTGAACGTGTTAATGGGACCCTTGTGAACATACTACAGAATTTGGTTACAGATAAGCCTCTGATTAAAGCATCCTCCTTTCTACTGCAGTGTTCGACTACAATATTTACTACCATTCCAACACGGGGAAAACCCCCTTCCATTTTCTTTAAGGATAGCACCTTACTCTGCCTGCGCTTCTATATGCCTGTGTAGAGGACACTGGCGGAATGGATCCACAATGCTATTTGCCCACCCTAACAAATGCGCTAATTAAATTACAAACTGAAGCATACTCGTTCAGCTTAGCTAAAAAAATAAAAAAACAGGCTGCTGATCAGGTATGGTGGGTGGCCTAGCATAGTTCAAATATGGATCTATGGTGCTATCCCATAGTCAGCATGGGTTGGGTGGAAGCACAATCTAGCAAATATTTGGATTGGGACATTAGAGATAATGGAAAAAATGGGTGTTGCCAATTATACTATTAAGGACCTGAATGTGGTAGGATTATAAATTAAGTACATCGAAATTCTTTCAGCCATACAAAAATCAATAGAGCCTCTCCAAAAAGAAAAAAAGAAAAAAGATTATTGAACAATACTATCTCATGTGAGTTAGAAACTACGTTTATTTGGGGCTGCTGCTGGAGGTCTTTCACTTCACTGACTTCATCTTTCTGTTTTTTTTGGTTTCTTGCGGTGTTCCTTTGGTTTTTACCAATGTGACCTTCATTTCTTCTTTTGGCGCTTTAAGGGTGCTGTGAATTCAATGGACCCTTCTCAGGTTGCAGGTGGAGGTGAAGGCTGCCATGATGAGAGCAAGGGTGTCAGCGTCCACTCAGGGGCCACTGCATTGGTCTGCTGAGGGGAGGTTGGTGCAGTGGAACTGGATGAGGAGGATGGACTGGGGTTTCATGGCAAAAGGCGAGGTAGTGAGAACTTTGCTGGTTGATTGAGTCAAAACCGTTCTTTCCCCACTAGGAGCAAAGCCCGCAACCACATGCATTGATGCCTCAGGAGATCAACGAGTAAGCAAGCAGAGGGGTCAGAGTGATAAGGGCTGGCGAGTAAGCAGGTGAGTCCCAGCTTGAGGGGAAAAGGCTACAGTCAGTGCCAGGCAAATTATAAGGAAATCCTCCATGCTTAGAATCAGCATCAGAAAAGGAGCAGCTATGGTAAATGTTGCTCGCTGGGCCACCTCAAGGGCTGCCCAGTGCAGCTCTATTCTGATCCTAAAGTGGTTGTGGGATGAAAAATTAGATTATCTAGGAGCGCCATAATGGGGAGGTACTGGGATGAATCTTTTGGCGCTGAGGGCAGCAAATGCTGCGGTAACCCCAGATTAAAGGTGAGCTAGCTAGTTGTTGCGAAAGTTTACCCCAGGGACTGGGAGTGTGTAGGAGCTTGGGGAAAGGACCCTGACCAGCTGGCTATCACTCAATGCACGAAGCACAGCATCTGCTGAACAGACAAAGCCATGGGATGAGGCTTGGCAGGAGATGGGAGCACTAGACAACTAAAGCTGCTAGCCAGGAGCTAGGACACTTTTTTAAACAAAGGCCCTTGGCTCTGGTCCCCTCCCCAGCGTAGCTGGGCAACTATGTCTCTGAAGGGGGCGCGCCAGGGAGGCAAATGGCTGACGAATTTGGGAAGGAGCTCTTCCTGGGTTAGAATGGTTGCAAGGTCCATGTCAGCCTCATCCTCATCAACTGAGGGAAGGGGAAACTTGGGAAGACGGATGTAGCCTGGGTTGGGCAACTCCACATATTGAAATTTCGTGAGAAATTCTATAAGCAGGCGCTACAAAGGCTACGAAAGTATTAGTTCCATGGCTCTAGTGAAGATCGAGTCAATTTCAAAGAAGTTATTAGTTCCATTGCAATAGTAAATTCCAATCAGAAGTACTGAATCCAGTAAGAAGATAGACCAAAATTAAGCTATGCGAGACAAGATTTTTGGTACTTTATTAATTATAAATAAGGGATATTTATAGGGGAAGATTTAGTGGTTTTTTGCGAGGATTTCCTTGATGCACACGAGGTAAGATCTTTCCTAGCAGATGACCAATATTCCTGATTATCATTATTATTTATAAATTAATTGCAGGGAAGGCCGACCATGGGATGGACACTTCCGAATATGACTCAGACGAGACAAAACTTAGTACCAGGGGAGGCACCCCAGAGAAGCGAAGCTATCTCTTGTTGCCAACGGGAACGCCACTTATGGGGAGGGGAGGGAACGTGTGAAGGGGCCGTAGCCAATATTAAGCACGTGTGGAGGAAGGAGTCTGATTTGATGAACCAGACTGGGAACCAGGAGGAGACCAGCTGTCGGTGATGTGGTGGGAATATCCAAACATCCATGCTTGAAAGTGGTCCACCAAATGAGACCGGAATCTGTAGACAGCTTCAGAGAGGGTGGGGATGGAGCCAGCGATGGCATCCAAGACAATCGTGTGAATAGTCCACATGTCGATTGCAACCACCAGAGCATGGAGGGAGGGTGGGAGGGGGAGGCCATTGATGAAGCAAACATATCTCTTGACAGACTGAAGGGATGCGTTTGATCCTGGCCTAGCAGACGTTGGACTTCGCGCCATATCACTTTAGAGGTGGGGCACTTCTCCAGGCGGTGGAACAGCGTTCCATACTGGCCACACACGACACAGGATGAGTGTAAAGCGTTAGAGCGCTCAGCTGTATGATACACCCGCCTCAGGCAGAGCCACACATGGAAGCGGACTTGAGGCTGCAACAGAGGATGGTGTGCGTATTTCCAGATAGTCTTTTGGGTCTCAGTGGAATAAGGGATGTCCATCATGTCCAGGTAGTCCACCCTGGATAGGACTTGGGGTCGAATCGGGATCACGCCATCATGGATGGGTAGCCCCTGTACCTCTTGTGTGAACTGAGAAGAGGGGTGGCCTCTTCGGGTTGTATGTCTGCTAATATGAATTCTCCACTCTGCGCTTCGCATGGAGAGTAGGATTCGTTTGTAGTGGGTTTTGGTCCCGTGAGGACCTGTGGCTGATGTGTGTGATGCGAGGTATTTCATCAGGGAGTGGGGGTTTGATGGATTGTTGAGGCCCAAGGCTCAGGAGAAGTTGGAGCGGGCCGCGCAGGACCAGTGTTGGGATGGGAGTGTAGGAGCGGTGACAGCCGCGATCCAGGTGCCCAGGATCTTGGCAGCATGGGCTTTGAAGTCAAGCAGGCCCATGCCACCATGATGATGAGGGCCAAACATGACCTCTAGCCGTACTGGTGGAGGGCGGCCTGACCAAAGCCAACCTTGTAGCAAAGCATACAGGGATTTGAAGAAGCTTGAGGAGAAGGGGATGGCGTGGGCTCTGAACCAGACTTTGGATAGGAGCATAGAGTTGGCAAAAACAACCCTGCCAGTGAGGGGAGTAGGGTGGGCTCTGAGAGAGGCAATTCGCTTCGTCACGTTGTCCAGTATACGGCACTCCATTACTGCTGACGCGTATCTGCCTGCCTCCATCCACACGCCCAGATGGCGTACCGGTCCTATGGTAGGACGTGGCACAAAGGGGAGCGCCAGTGGAGCGGTGTGTGTTGAGTTATTAAGGCGTGGACGTGGGCGAGCAGATGGGCCAGGTTGGGAACTACTTGCTGGGGCCCAGCAGTTCTGAAACTGACCAAGGTGGATGATTTCAGTTTTGGAGTCATTCAGTGCCGCGTTGCTTACCCGGGAATATTCCTGGATGAGGGCTTCAAGCGCGCGTGCATCTTTATTATTAGACACCCCCACCACGCAATCATCTGCAAATGCCATCATCTTGACTGGGGTTTTTCCTGGCACATGGACCCCAGTGAGGTGGGCATTCACATCTCGCAGTAGTGGTCAAGGCTGAAGTTTTATAAGAGTGGGCTGAGGGGGTCCCCTTGACGCAGGCCCCTTTGAGGGCGGACTACTTCCGTTAGGAAGCCTGGGCCACGCACTGCCATTGTTGCAGATTCCGTGAGCAGCATCACCCAGTTTATGAAGTGGGGGGTAGGCGGAATTGATGGAGGCAGGCCCTTAGGTATTCCCAGTTTACTCTATCATAGGCCTTTTGTTGGTCAAGAATACAAGTGCCCCAGAGGCTGTGGACTGACACACATTAGCCATAGAGTGCACGTTACCCCAAATCGATCTTCTGGGGATGAAACTGAATTGTTCTGGGGAGATGGTGGCAGATGCTACAGTCCCTAAACGGTTAGCCATGATTTTTGTTAAAATTTTGGTGTCTGTGTTTGTTATAGAAATGGGGCGCCAGTTGGCTAAGTCAAGACTATCCCCTTTCTTGAAGAGTGTGACAGTAAAGGCCTCATGTCCTCCTGGTAGGAGGCGCATTTTCAACAGGCTTTAGTTGAGTGAAGCTAGCAGCAATGGAGATATATATCTAAAATATTTCTGTAGAACTCATATAGAATGCCATCTGGGCCTGGGCATTTTCAGTTTGGCGCACCGCGAATGGCTGTCCATAATTCGTTCAGAGTAATTAAATTCAATATTTTCGGGTATCAGAAAATGGTGCAGATATGAACACAGTTGAGAAATTCCGCCATTTCGGCTGGCTGAATTGGTTCAGCTCGGTATAACTCAGAGTAATATTTTTGCATTTAGATTACCACTTCAGCCAGTGTGTCCATAATGGAATTATCCGATCTTTTCACCTTTGTGCAGGCCACGCTCTGGCGTGGTGCAAAATTTTTTTAAAGAAGTATGCAGTGCACTTGTCGCCTTTAGTGATGCATGTGGCCCTGTATTGGACACAAACCCGATGTTTGTGTTGCCTTTTGAGTGCGTTGAGGTGGGTGGCTGCCTCCACCCACTTCTGGCCCCATAAAGGGCTATATTCTGTGGCTGTAATGTTGGACTCCAAGTGGGCCAATTCTGCCAGAGTGCATGAGATAACTGCTGATGTGGCTCATGAGCGTCTGGAGGAGAGATGGCAAGAGTGGCAGATGGTGTCCTCTTTAAAAGTTGCCCATGTGGAAATGGTTTCCACACAATACGGTGCAACAAACAATTTCGCTAAAGTTGCCTCTTCCACCCATGTGGAAAATCCTGGTGATGCGAGCTCGGGGGGCGGATTTTGCACCAATGTGGGGCCTTTGCAACTGTGACGGGTAAGTGGTATGTTAATGAGACCAGTAGGTGGTTGGAGAATTCCATTTTCGTTGTTTTGAAGTGGGAGATGTGGGGTTGGAATTCCGCCAGCATTAGAATAAGGTTGATGCGGGTCATGGACCTTAATTGGCTGTTGTGGACGTGGGGATGCGTTATGTTTTTGAGCAGTGGGGCATGTCAGGGCAGCGCATCCATTAACCCAAGGGTGGCTTTTAGAATGCATAGTTCTACGTGACCCTGTGGGGTGTGGGGTGAGGGCGGCCACCAGTCCATTGGTGAGGTTAGCCAACAGTTCATGTCACCAACTAGGAAAGAATTGGGGGATAGCATGAGGGATTTGACTGATGAGAAAAATTCCTAACGCTTGTGTGCGCTGTTTGGGCGTAAATGTTGATGATTGTGTGTGCAACATCAGCCCTTGAGAAGGTGACAATGAGCACTCAGGCATTTAGGAATGTTTCTGAGGATGTAAATTTTAAAAAATTGTTTTTCTGAATTAGCACCCCACAGTGCTTCGACCAAAAGGATAGGGATGGTAGGAGCATTGTTTTCCAAACTTCCTCAGAACCTCGTGGACAGTGGGACTCCTGGATGGCCAGGATATCCACGGGTAAATTGTTTTGTAAAAAATCTCAGTTTCCTAGCCTGGGATGGGTTGGCCTTGAGTCCAGCAATATTCAGCGTCCCTAGAGTGAAGGTTTCCCCTTCGCACCTTAGGTGCGAGGGGTGGGCCCCGGGCCCACCAGCCTCTTCCAGGTCCCCACGGGCTTTCACAGCAGCGCAAGTGTTAGCAGCAATGCTATTGGGGTTTTTGTTAATTTTTGCGGAAAGAGTCGCGTTGGCTTTGGCCTTCACTTTTTGTTTTCCCAATGTCGGACGAATTTTTTGCGGTGCGGATGAGTTCGGTGCACCATCAAGTGGGGCAAATTTTTTTTTTGGTTGGGATAGGTCCCAAGTCAGTTTCAACCGGATCTTGGGTGCACCGATTGGGTGAGATTGAATCTCCCATCAGATCCTTGGATTGAGTGGCCCACTCGGCATGGGCCTACAATCTGATTGGGTGATAGATTCTTGAGTTGCTTCCACCGCGAAGGTCTCCATGTCCTCCTGGTGTTGTGAGTGTGGGATGGTGGTGGTGGCCTTGGCCGCTTCCTTGGCCGCAGCCCTACAGGCCTGCTTGGCCTTCTTCCGCTCCTGCGGGGAGATGGGCTTTACCAATAGGTAGCAGCCTTGTGCTCCCCTCAGGAAAGCCTCCTTGGTGCTTGTGGTTGGTTTGTAGTGCGCCTCTCCGCTGGCCATGGCCACCAAGGGGTGCTCTTGGAATATGACGCCAACCTTGATGGGGCATGTGTGCGCCTTATGGATGAACACGTCACAGTGGGTGCAAATGGGGGCGCACTGTCCACAGTTACGGAATGGGTGGGTGGTATGCCCTGCGATGTCAATAAAGGTGGAGTGCGGGATCTGGGTTAGGTCCTTCACAATCTCCTCAGTTGGGGTCAGAACTGCGATGGCTTTACTGGTGCACAGGTGTGGCATCAGTATGAAACGTTGCATTTTGAAAGATTGTATTTCGCCATATATAGCGAGACCATCTTTCAGGTGTTGCTCTAAAATGTCACGTTTTACCGTAGTAGGCAAAAAGTCAAATGTGAGGAAAATTTGGTTTGATTTTGTCCATCTGGTGCATTTGCTTTTGATGACCCGTTGCCCTTTGGGGAGGTCAACCACAATGCGCACCACTGCAGCCTCATCTACTGCTATTTTGCTTTTGAAACCTAGGTCCAGCCAACCATGTGACATGGAGTGAGGTGCAACGTACACTGCGGTCAGGAAAATTTTGTGTACATCTTCACAAAATCTTTCCCATAAGGCCGTTTTTTGGATGTCCAGATACACACGGACCCCAAATTTTACCGACGAAAGTAGCTGGGAGTGTGGTGTGTTGATGTACTGGTTGCATCATGCTTGGCACGCGAGTATCTCTGGGGAAATTGTGACTGCCAGTTTTTTTAGATTTTTTTCTATTCCTCCAGATTCTCCGGGGCGTTTTTGAACGTTAGAGGCCGCAGGCCTTCCGCCTGCTCCTCTTGCCTTCCTTGCCCAACTGCTCCCAGACATGGGCGCAGACTAATCTCCTCTGTGAGATTATCAAACTAGATTTAGTCTTGAATTGAATAGGTTGCAAAAGTGTTTGCAACTAGAAAGAAAAGTTTGATTAACATTATTATTAAATAATTATTATGGTCAGATCTGTTAGAGCGCTTATTAGATTTTATTGACCTTCTTAACGAGGGCCCAGCCCCTTCAAAATGCTTGGTCATTCTGGATTGCTTGGTTTCATCCATCATAGGAGGCTGATAACTCCAAAGAGTCTTACGTCGGTCAATTGAATAATCAGAAATCCCCAACGTGGATTTTATAATATAATTTGACCAAGATATTGAATCTTGTTCCAAATTTTAATCCGGTCATCTTAGAGGTAACTCCAATAATGCCCCCCCTCAAGATCTTGCCTAGGGGGTACAAATTTTCGAAGAAACCTACTATGCACTCTATTGATAACAGTACCATATCAATAGTGGCAATGGAGTATTCAACACCAAGATGATAGATAATACGGTAAGGACCAGCCCATAAGGGGTCCAGTTTATGAATTCTTCCTCCCAGCCTATGGTGGTAGAAGAGTACAAGATCTCCAACTTGATATTCTGGTAACATAGGTCTACTAGCGTTAGTCCAGGTTCCTTCCTTCAAGGTGTTAGCCACAAGGGTGCTTGAAGCTAATGCTTGTAATCAGATTATTTCATCTGCCAGTCTCCTCATTGCTAAATCAGTGGTTTGCGGGGTAGCCTCTTCAAGTATAGGTTGTACACTTGGAGGGAGGACAGGCTCCCAACCACATAAAGTTTTAAATGGAGACATTCCAATAATACGATGGTAGCTAACTTTATAGGCTAACATTGCGCTAGGTAAGTAGAGGTTCCATCTACTAGGATCATTGGAAGCTATTTTTCTAAGAATGGCTACTAGGGTACCATTTTCTCATTCGACGGCACCATTAGTGGAGGGATTTTATGGGGACATGAAGGACTGGTAGGTACCCATTAATTTGGTAAGCTTAGCTACCACCTGAGAAATGAAGTTGGTCCCATTATCCAATAATAGGACCTTCAGGCTTCCATGACTGGTGAAAACTTGTTTAAAAAGAAATGATGCTGTAGCCTTGTTGGTGAATGTGGAAACTGAAATAGCTTCAATCCATTTAGAGAAATGGTCGATAGCTAACAAAATATATCAATGTCCATAGGTGGCTGTAGGAAGAGGACCTACCACATCAATACTCAAAGTAGCAAAGGGTTCGGAAGGTACTACAATTTGGTGTTGTAACATCAGATTTCAACTATGTTGTCGTTGGCACTTATGGCACAACTCCAGCACATCATGCTCAGATTCCAGCATGTTATCCCAGTAACAATGATTTTTTAACCATTGGAGGGTCTTAGCGACAGCTCCATGACCTACAGTTTGGTGGGCCTCCATGATAGTGTCAGTCCTCGCAGAGGGCCGAATAAAGGGCAACCACTTAGATCCTGACCTTTTATATAGTGATCCATCTTTGACCTGAGTGTCTTCAGTTAAGGATTGTAACTTCGAGATAACATCCTTAGATTCACGGAGCCAGAGCTCAGGTCTACCTAATAGGTCATAAATGCGATCCTCCTCTGCAGAGAATAATTTTAAGATAGGCAATTGAGAAAAACCATCAGCGTTTTGATGTATAGCCCCAGCGCGATGTTGAATGGTAAGTCTTAATTTTGGAGCTTCAAAGCCCATCTGGCCAAGCACCCATCAGGATCCTTTATTTGCTGCAACCACTTCAGGGAAGCGTGATCCGTCACAATGGTGAAATGCTTGCCATATAGATAAGGGCGGAAATTCTTGATAGTGGCCAAAAAAGCGAGGCATTCTCTCTCAGTTTTGCTATAATTGCGTTCAGCCTTAGAAAGAGTTTTACTATAGTACACGATGGGGTGATTGACCAGATTGGTATCATGTTGAGCCAGAATGGCTCCAATAGCAATATCACTGGCATCAGTAATTAGTATAAGGGTTTCAAAAAGTCATAATGGGATAAGGTGAGTGCACTCATTAAGGCTTGGCGCAACAGATCAAAGGCTTGCTGCTGATATTCTTCGCATACAAAGGGGACTTCCTTATGAAAAAGGTAAACTAGTGGCTCTGCAATCTCCAAAAAGTGGAATATGAACTGTTGGTAATAACCAACCATCCCTAAAAACACTTGAATATCACGCAAGCTTTTGAGAACAGGCATTTCCAAAATAGCTTGTACCTTATTAGATAAAGGTAACTTGCCCTCTCTATTAACCTTTATGCCCTAAAAATTTCATCTCAGTTCTAAAAAAGGCACACTTCGATGGCTTAAGCTTAAGTGAGGCATGACACAGTCAGCCTAAAACTTCCTTCAAATGAGCCAAATTCTCGTTAAAAGTGCGTGATAAAAGTAACATCATCTAGATAAACTAAAACACAAGAAAGCTTCAAATCCCCAAACAAGCCATCCATGGCTCATTGAAATGTAGCAGGGGCATTACAAAGCCCCTGCGGCATATGAGTGAGCTTAAATAGCCCCTCACTAGAAATTAAAGCACATTTTTGATGGTCTTCTGGTGCAAGATCAATTTGCCAATAACCGCATGCAAGATCCATAGCCAAGAAATATTGGGACCAGACAATAGCTACAAGGAATCGTCTATATGAGGAAGAGGATAAGTATCCTTCTGAGTAACAGAATTGAGTTGACGATAGTCCATAACTACTCAGTGTCCACCATCTTTTGGATGAGTAGTAGAGGGGAAGCCCAGGGACTTTTAGAAGGATTTAATAGTCTGCATCGAGAAGTTGTTTCAGCTCTACTGAAACCTGAGCCCCCTCAACTTTGGACTTTCAATATGGTTGAGCTTGGATAGGGGTTTATTCTTAGTTTTACCCTGATGCTGTACCTCTTTCATTAGTCCAAAATCTCCAGGACCTTGGGCAAAGATATCCGCATATTCTTCAATCAGAGCCTCAGCTTCCAGCTGTTGTTCTGAAGTAAGAGAATCCCCAAATTCAATGTCAATTCTAGCAATGATAGGGGGATCTTCCAGCCCAAATTTGCGAAAAACTCCACATCTGAGACAGATAATAAGTCACTCACAGGAGTAGGCCTCACATAGAAGATTGAATTATTGTAATTCAATCGCATAGATTGAGAGGTGAGATTAGCCAATAGAACTAAAACAGTCCCATCGTAGGCAGGATCAAGTATGCCAGGGCAAGGTAAAGCCTCCAAATGAGAAGGATTTTGATTACTGAGGATCTCTAACACATGATCACTGGGTACAAATACTTGAATTCCCGTATCAATGATGACTTGAGCTTTAGGGGGAATGGTAATCAGAGAGTTAGAGTATAGCGGCATTCCATTGGTGGCATAAACTGAAGGAGGTGGAAGTATAGTCCTTGGACCCAGGATTCAGTACTCAAGACATGAGATAGAATGGGGTATTCCAGTAAGCAGACATCTCACTTAAGTTTGCCCTTGGTACTGCGAACATCATGTAGAATTAGAGGTACTTGGTACCCGATTAAAGAAATGTATCTGTCCTTAAGACTGATGATCAAATCAAAATCGGTGAGAAACTTAGTTCCCAACAGCAGATTGTAGCAGTTGTTATCCAATATCACTGCGGGGACTGATAGAATAAGCTTCCCAAAGTGCATCGGAAGAGAGGAATAGGCTCCTATAGATTTAGTGTAGGAAGGGCCAGCGGTTCCATAGTCTTGGGAATGGTTCAAGTCCGGCGCCAATCTGATCTTCTTCATAAGTTTGGATTAGAGTACATTGAAAGGGCGTTCTCATATCAATGATAGCCAAAACTTTTACCTTATGCTTGATGACTTCCATCTGGGTCACATCAGAGCCAAAGTTTGGGATAGAAAACACCGAGGGATTAATCAATTGAATAAAATTAAAAGAAGAAGAAGCATAAACAGAAATAGTGTCTTTTTTGGATAGTTCATCTGGGATATCAAGCTCTTCAGGAGCGGATACCACATAACAATTGGTAGAAGATCAATAGGTTTCACTTGAGGCACCTGAGGTAGGTCAGCACAGGGAGCCTCATGCCCTATGCTGACTCCTCTTTTTTCGACTCCTCAGCTTGCTTCTTCCAACATTGAGAAACCACATGACCCACAAGACCACAATAAGTGCATGGCTCCTTCTTCAGTTTGGACTTGGGTTTAGGTGGCATCGCATGGATGTAAGTATGAGGGTTATTAGAGGAGATCGGTTGTACCACCTCATTGAGAATCTCCATAAGTGCTTACTTGATGTCAGTAATGGAGTTGAAATTCCTTTTTAGGGACTTTAAATGTAATATTAACTGAGTACGAGAAGTGAAAACACTCAGTACAGCCAATATAGCATCATCAATGGTGATCTGATTGAAAGTGACAAGAGTCTGGGCCTCATGGTAGAATCGCTTGGCGAACTCCTGGATAGACTCTCCTCATTTGATTTAAATATTCTAAAGGCCTGCTTTTGGTTGAAGAGGATTTGGTCACTCTTGAATTCCTTATGAGGGCAGTTTTCACTTGAGCCAAGTAGTACAGACCTTGAGATGAGGAACCATGATTTCTTGTGCAAACTGGCTTAGGCAAGAGGTAATATGACGGACCTTCTGTTGATCAGTAACCCCATCCATGGCGCGTTTATACACAAAAAGAAAAGAATGGATGCTTCCTTCACCCGGTTCAAACTTATCCTTAAAGGTAGGTTTGAAAAGGCTGTTTTCTGTACTCAAGATATGTACACCTGATACCCTGACTGGCTCAGCCTTGGAGGGTTCAGACTCCGTAAATTAGGAAGCAGGGGGATCTTGATCATCCTGTTGTCTTAAGTGGCTCAAGTAAATTTGTAGATTTTGAACCCATTGGCTAAGATGGTCATTAATAGGCGCTCAGTTTAAATTATAAATCACAGTAATTATCTCAGCTTGCTTGGCCTTGAGTACTTCACATTTGGCAGTTAACTGGTCGATGGACGCGGTCAATGTAGCAAACTGGGTATCTTGCATAGTTTCATTTACATCGTATAGATGATGTGCATTCTCAATACCATCCTGTAAGTTGATTAAGGAGTAGTCCGTGTCAGTTGGAAGGCCTTCTAAGGATAAGAAACATCCTTGAGCTAGGGCTCAAATCTGAGTTTCCAACACTTAAACTCGTGAAGCTAATAGATTTGAATGCTCAGGATCAGCCATTGGAAGCGAGGAACCAGGGGGACCAGGAGGTCCCGGAGGTCCTTGTGATCCATCTCGACCATTTGGTCCTGGTGGCCCTTGTTGACCCACCAAACCAGAAGGACCACGTTCACCCGGAGGTCCTGGGATTACCAATGGGGAGCTAGGTGGTCCCAGAAGTCCAGGAGGACCAACAGGGCCAGGTACACCTTCGCTGACATTACCCGCCAGGCGAACAAGATGTTGGACTAACTTGTTAAGCTCACCAAAGCACTTATCATGCTTGACCCACAGTTGGTCCATTTGGATTGAGATTTCAGCCTCCAGAGAAGTGATACGGTGGTGAATAGGAATTGTGACATTACTAACTTATTGAGATATTTCTTGTCCAATGCATCCCACAACTCCATTGGCAATGCTCACCAACTGGCTATGGATAATATTAATTTCTTGTCAATTATTGAGAATAACTTCCTGATTATCCCTTCCAAAGTTAGACGCTGTATCATAGAACGAGGATAGCTGAAAGTGAAATTGTTGGGCCAGAGTCAACTGGCGCTAAGATTTTGAGATGATGCAACCCCAAAATCTGGAGTGCATGTTGAATAGCAGGATGGACATAATGCCGGAGGTACAGTTCAGTCCTAGCCAAGCCCACTTTGGTAGGCTGTAACACCGCTCAGTTGTATAAGTCCATCATATTAGCTGTAACCTTATATGCTCGGTCATGATTAGGGTTAGCAACAGGTTAGATAGCTCCCCATATAAAGCCTTTGACAGTCTCCTCTACATTCGTGGCTTGAATCTGATAATTATTTTGGTCTGGGCCTTCAATGGCCAAGTCCATAGAAGCTTGAAATTGCAGATTTTTTGGTAGTATCAGAAGGCAGATCCTGTCTGTTGGAGTGTACACATCAGGTAATACCCATCGATTCCTCAGAAGAGGGGCTCTCTTAACTAGATATATTTATCAGCATAAAAGTATGTTTTCACCAGGTAGCCTTGGAAGAAGACCTGGTAGAAAGCACCAGTATTGGAATTTCGTGAGAAATTCTATAAGCAGGCATTATGAAGGCTACAAAAGTATTAGTTATGTGGCTCTAGCGAAGATTGAGTCAATTTAAAAAAAGTTATTAGTTCTGTTGCAAAAGTAAATTCCAATCAGAAGTACTGAATCCAGTAAGAAGATAGACCAAAATTAAGCTACGCGAGAAAAATTTTGGTACTTTATTAATTATAAATTAGGGATATTTATAGGGGAAGATTTAGTGGCTTTTTGCGAGGATTTCCTTGATGCACATGAGGTAAGATCTTTCCTAACAGATGACCAATATTCCTAGTTTCATTATTATTAAAATAAATTATTATGGTCAAATCTGTTAGAGCGCTTATTAAATTTTATTTGACCTTCTGAATGAGGGCTCAGCCCCTTTTAAATGCTTGGTCATTTTGGATTGCTTGGTTTCATCCATCATAGGAGGCCAAAAACTCCAATGAGTCTTAAATCGGCAATTGAAAAATTGGAAATCCCCAATATGGATTTTATAATATCATTTGACCAAGATATTGAAATTTGATCCAAAGTTATTCCAGTCATCTTGGAGGTATCTCCAACACCACACCAAGCTATAAATGAAAAAAAGAAATTGAAATCAAGGACCTGTGGCTGTTGGCGCATGATGGTTCAAATTGTGTTAAAGGAAAAAAGATGTACAGATTATTGTCTAGTCAAGGGGGTAATGTCATGAATCTATATGACTGAATGACAAGCCACAATTATGACCAAAATGAATATTGGATGAATTCCGCCAAAGATTCAAGGGACAGAATCTGCCAAGGATGGTTTGAAGCTAAAAATATTCAAACGCCTTATGATGAGGCGATTTTGGGTTATAACAGGTCATTCAAGATTGCCTTCAAAATAGGGTGATAAGGTGATGTCAACATTCGATGAAGATAATTTAAACTGCCTTGAATTAGTGCAATAAGGAGTTGAAGAACAACAAGCCGAGACCAATTAGAATATGGCGGAACAAATAAACTAAGCAAAAATGTCAGTACTGACCAAGGTCGCTAAGATATCAACAAGATGAGAGGTTTTTAGAGTTGAGAAGGAAGGAAGTAAGAGGGAGTGGACTTGAAGAGATACGCTGAGATTATAGTTTATTTTAAAAGAAGAGTTGTTAGGGAAATCGCTCCCTTTTTATATTATAATTATTTGTTTACAAGTGCTCTGAAAAACCAACGATCTTCATATTGTTCATTCTAATTGCTCAGTGAGCGTAACCCTGCATGAAAAACCCTTTGGTGGATATATAGGGAATCGCCAAATTTACAACATACTTAATCTTTTTTATTAGTGAATTCTTTAGGGAATATATAGTGGGAATTCGGCACCCAACTCTCAGTTGGCACCTCCTCAATGAAACAGCAGCTGTTGCTTCTGGATTACCCATTCTCATCTCAGAAGTGGTGGTCTTCCCCATCCTGGTTAGGATTCTGTCATTGGACATCCTTGAGACCTAAAATGGAATGAGTTGGAAAACGTGTCCCTAACGTTTTCCTCTTGATCCCAGTGATTAAAGCATATTTGGCAAGTGACCTGCTTAGGTAATGGGACTTGTTACCCATTAAGGAAGGCCACAAGCCAACGGATTGATTCACTAGTTGCAGGTGGCATCACTCACCTCGCAACTTGATCCTTAAATTCCAAATCGGTTGGTGATGAAACCTGACCAATCCCAATCAGTATACCTGATAGTCAACTGTCAGATGACCCTATTACGTTGGCAATTCTGCCTGACGAGATCTTAAGCATTCTTCCAGATCAAGCCTCAACAGATCTACCCAGGCAAATAACCTAAAGCCACCCAAACGTTATTACCCTGAAATCAGGGTCAACCATTATCCAATTCACATCACATTAGGGAATTATCCCATAGCAATCCCTGGTAATCTAGTCATC
Organism: Massospora cicadina; assembly: GCA_022478985.1. Lineage (NCBI taxonomy): Eukaryota > Fungi > Entomophthoromycota > Entomophthoromycetes > Entomophthorales > Entomophthoraceae > Massospora > Massospora cicadina. Next base: position 65,143 of record JAKSZP010012083.1, read on the forward strand.
TGGGAATATAGGCAAAATCCCAACACATGGGCTCAAGCTAAAGATGCGGCGGAATAAGGACCTCAGTAGCAACTGAAGCAATAAGACTGCAAAATTTTTTCCAAGATGCTTCAAATGAGCTTGACCCAGCCTCAGATGCACCATTTCTGAAAATGTGTAAACGTCGCCCTCCCAGTAGACATTATTGCCAAAGAATACCCAAAGTTGGTGAGGGGATCATGAGCTTCCTTGGGAAAAGAGATCCCCTAAATGTCTACATATTAAACAGTCAAAAATTCTTCTTATTCTGAGTTTACATACTGTGACAATTTTGTAGCAAAAAATCAGGATCACTTGATAATAGATATGGGCACCCCAGTTAACATAGTTTCACTAAGTTAGTGCAAAGTTGACACTATAACCTGATAAAGAACATTGCATGATGTAATTAATCTCTCTTTCAGCTCAGCATAACTTTCCAAGCAATATTTATGGTTAATAAAAGTAAAACCTAATTGACCGCCATAGTTTCTCTCTGATGTTATCAGATTCCCCACCAGCTGCCCCAATGTGGGGCAGCGGCGAAACTCCGCCTGCCATTTTCTGTCTGACAGGAAAACGCACTCAGACTGGCTCACCCAGTCATACCAAACCCATGGGACGATTTGTTCCTCCCAAGGATTACGACGCCAACCTTGATCAGACCCAAGCGGTGCCCCATTGCCCCCTGATGCTCCCTTGGAGCAACATGCATGTCAGTCTTAGGGTCAAATATGGGAAGCTTTTCCCATACAATGACCAAGCCATTATTGAATTGGCTCAGGCGGTAATGACACCAGCCTGTCTTATTGACTTCCGCCCCTATAAGAGGTATTTTGATATTTGGCTTCACTTGTGAAGCTGATTCTGCCACTGTGGCGATGGTGCCCCTGGTCTTCCAGGATACACTTCTCCCAACAACATGCAACTGGTTCCTAGTGGACACCACCTTGGTAATTCAGTTTGCTGGTTTGCCTACCCACCTTCACCATGAGGTGCTCCACCAGGAGCTGATGGAAAGGTTTGGCAGCTTATGGCTATAACCCCATCTTGCAATTTGTGGTCCCAAATGGGGCCACACGCCTCACTGGGCCTCGGGCATATGCCATGATCAGCCCTGAAATGAACAAAATTGCCCCATAGATTCCCCCTCGCACCAATATCCCATCTGCCCCAAACCATCCATTCTGGGCCCACGTCGAGGGCGGATAGATGATTTGTCCATCCTGTTTTGAGTTAGACCACCAGAAACACAAGTGCCATATCTAGAAGCTTCCAACGGTGCTGTAGTTTGTCCAATGGCCACCAATCCGCTGCCCATCCTTAACCAATTCTGGCATGTGGTAGGATCCTACCTCCCCCTCCCCCAAAGCTTGTTGCTTCAGCTGCACCTGCAGCCACCAATCAGCCCCCACCATGCCCCGGTGCCATGCATGATTCTTTCATTCAAGTGCAGTATTGGACCCCAGAATGAACCCATGCAACATCCAATGAATCAACCAATCCTCAACCATATGCTGATTCCACAATTCAATTCAACCAGAACCCATGGGAGTTTTTGGATGTAATTGAAAAATCAGGTAATATCATTGAAGAACCATTGCTACAAGTTGACCAGTTCTTTAATGCAAAATGGGATGCAGAATTTCTCCCTCATTTATATGCCCCACACCCAAAAGCCAAACCAATCCACAGTGACCACCAGCTTGCAGTAAAAGCAGCCACACCAGATTGCTATCCCCTATGCAAAGCTGCCATAAAATCAGTGTCAGCACTCATAGGAGGATTTTCACCTCCTTTTACCCCCCAAAAATATTACTCCAAAAAGTAAGATAAACAGAAAACAACTTCACAAAAATGTCACTGGTGCTATCCAGAACTTGGTAACTGTAGCACGGAATCTGAAGGCTAAGATCACCTGAACCAACATTGAAACGTTTGTTAAATTACCAGACACCCACATTAAAGATGAAAAAGCTTTAGCCAAATATATTACTGCCATTTTTATGGTTGGCAATTACTTAGAAGTACCAATCATCAGTGATATCAAACCACATACCACTAATGCCCCAACGCCCTTGATATCTGCCTTAATACGCACCTTACTCTGGGAAGAGATAGCTGCAGCCAAAGATAATCCCCCAGATCCCCCTCCCCTTCCTCCATGGAGGGATAAGCGGTTTCCACTGTCCACCTGGTTTATCGTTTTTTCAGAGTGATTCATTCAATCGACCTTTTGGCGTTTTGTTTGAATCAATTAGTTATGTTATTTTATTTTAAGTTTTTAGTTCAGCAATGTCCGTCTCATGGTCAGCTTACCTCAGTTAAATAAAACATTGCATGATGTATGGGACCGCTGGAGCAGAAAACCCAGTCTCTGAGGGAGTTTACAGTGCTATTCCTTTTCAGTTTGGGCTGATTGTTGTGGTAGCTCCAGTGATAGTATTATTAAATAGTAATTATGGCCAGTTAATTAGAACTATCTTAATGTGACACTTCCGGATTGTCATTTATATGACGGAGGTGACCTTTTGAAATATTGGGTCTGCGGATCCCAATTTACTTTACCTCTAGTGGATTGCCAAAGGATCCAAAGAATATGGAACATATCATTCTTGCATATACTAACAGGGTGGTTCTGGTTCACTATCATTGACTAATGAGACAAGACCCAGGCCCTCCCCCAGCATATATACAAATATCAAGGGCTGACGCTCAGATCTGCTAGGCCTATGTCCATTACCTCTGGACACCAAGTAATAGTACACACTGAGTTAGAGGTGGAAGTGCCAGCTGGGCTCTATAAGGAAATCATTGGGCCTTATCAGCAATCATGGCTTGTGCCTCACATTGTTACAGGCATTATACTACAATGACATGTGGAGATCAAGTTTCTACTATTGAATCTACAAAATGAACCAATTTAAATCCGCTGGCATCAAATAGTGGCGTATTTACACTTGACCCCTGTTGAGAGGTCCTTCAGGTTCACAAGTTCAAATCCCTGGATGAATTTGGTCTACTTGTCAAACTTCAGCTTGGCATAATGGCGTTGTTACTGATTAAAAATTTAATGGGGTTATTTGAAGAATAAAAGTATCATGAGTTAGCTTACATTACTAAATATAAGGAGATTTTTGCCGTCAACAACCACAATTTAGATTGAGCGCGAGGAGTGGTACATTGACTGGACATGGGTGATCATCCCCTCATTGGGTCTCAACTAATTCGCTGATCTAGAGCAGTGGAAAAAGTTGTCACTGTAGAAATTTATAAGCTGCTGTAACAAGGGATATTTGAACCCTCAAAGAGTTCGTGGGCTTTGCCTGTTCTAATTGTCAAAAAGAAGATGGTACCAACTGGGTAGTGATAGACTACCGGAAGCTTAAAAGCATTACCAAAAAGGACTCATACCCCTTGCCGCGGATTAACGATGCCTTGGATCAGTTGGGAGGAGTTCATTACTTCTGTTTAATGGATTTGTATCAGGATATTGGCATATTGAGTTGCCCATGGCGGAACATGAGAAAAGCCATTATCACGTTCAAAGGGATTCCAATCAATTTGTATGCCACAAGGGCTGTATAACAACGCAACTACATTCCAACGGGCCATGGACACCATTCTGTGTGACTTGAAGCTGTCATCCATTCTTGGTACCTTGACAATATCAACATTTTATTACGAACGTTCTATGAGCATTTTATTCATCAGGAGGAGGTCTTCCGCCATCTTGCTTAGGCTAACATCAAGATCAAGCCCCATATTGTCACTTCTCCAAGGACCAACAGATTACCTAGGGTTTGTAGTAGATGCAACAGGGTAAACCTTAACTGGACAAGGTGGAAGATATTCAGAAAATGACTGCCAATAAGTAAACGGAACATAACATTATTTTTAGGACGGTGGGCTACTTCTGACGCTTCATTACAAACTTCAGCTATATTGGCAGACCGTTATTTGAGCTACTAAATAAGGATGCAATGTTTGAATGGGCTGGACACCAACAACACTCCTTTGATACCCTTTGGAAGTCATTGGTCAGTGTGCCGGTGGTATACTATCCAATTTTAATAAAGAATATATTGAGCAGATGGATGCATCCCTTTCCGCAGTAGGGGCGGTCCTATCATATGAGGACAAGGAGGGGAGGAGCACCCTGTGGCGAACTGCAGTTGGAGCCTGAACTGCCATGAAAGCAATTATACCATGACTGAATTTGAGTGCTTAATGGTGATCTACACGTATAAGCAGGATAAATTAATTTAAATGGAGTGAAGTTTAAAGTTGTAACAGATCATGCGTCGTTATGCTGGTCTTAGATTCTCAAGAAGCCTGAAGGGCGCCTAGCCCAATGGGACTTCAAACTGCAGGCTTATGACTTTGAGATCCTCCACTGACATGGAGAAAAACACCAGAAAGCTGATTTCTTGTTGAGACTGCCAACAGTTGCCATCACAGCAGATCTAAGCGATGTGATGTACATAATATGCTCAGGTGAAATATGAAATTGTACCGCCTCAAGTCATAAGGGCATTAAAAAAGATGTGAGCTAACTTCTTTCAGTGGAACGGAGAGGTGTACAAACATATTGGAAATGCTACAATGAACTTCTCACAACCCTCGCCCCAGCCTAGCATCATTATAAGTGCACATAAGGCAGTTGGACATGGTGGAGTGCGCAAGACCTTGGAATTATTGCGGCCTCAGTACTATTGGGAAAACATGAACTTCGATGTGCTTGAGACATTCTATTGCTGCCACTAGTACCAAGTGGAAAGATTTTTCCGCCAGAAGACCTCATATCAGTTAGTGAAACCATATTTTTCTTGGCATACGGTTTCCCTGGATTTTGTTGGCACTCTGCCAACGGGAGTTAACTGGTCTAAATACATCCTGATGGTGATCAACCACTTGACCAGGTGGGTAGAAGCACGGACAATAAAGGATTTGGGGGTAGTCACAGTGGTCAACTTTATAATGGAAGGTATACCCAGCGACATGGATGCCCTCAGTCCTCCTTACCAATAATGGAACTAACTTCACCTCCAACATCCTTCCCAAGCTTAACCAGCTGATGGCAATCCAGGTGGTTTTTAATGACCCCATATCAATTTGAGTCTAATGGATGGTCAAGCGAGTTAATGGAACCTTGGTGAACATTCTCCAGAATTTAATAATGGATTGACCTTCAGATTGGAGTTCCCTCCTATCCACCGCCATCTTTGCATACAATAATAGTTATCATTCTGCCACGGGGAAGAATACTTTTAAAAAACTGAATGGACGACACCCAGCTTTACCTTCACTTCTCTATGCCTGAATGGAAGATACTGGCAGAATGGATCCTTGACGCCACTTAACCAACCTAACAAATTAACTGATTAAGCTGAAAACCGAAGCATACTCGTTCAACTTAGCCAAGAAGATAAAAAGCCAGGCTACTGATCAGTTACAGTGTAGCGGGCTAGCTCAGGACAAATATGGGGATATGATTCTATTCCATGACCAACACAGAATCAGTTAGAAGTACAAATTGGCTAATATCTGGATTAGTCCCTTTAAAATTATTGAGAAAACAGATGTCAACGCATATACTTTCAAGTACCCTGCAAGATGTCAGATTAAAAACCAAGTGCATGCAAAGTTCCTCTGGGTGTATAAACAATAGGAGAATATCATCCAGTCAAGTAGGGTAATTTTGAGTTCCTCATATAACTGGATAATAATGTAACAGTCAAGTTTGTCTTGATTGTTGCACATCATCTTGGATTCAGGTTTTCCAGATCTGAGCTGATTCTTTTTTAAAATTACTTTTGGTTTGGTTATTTTATGCGCTGGGTTGTGCCTCAACTGAGTTGTAGATTAGGCAAGTGCAAGCCTAATCAATGACTTGGGTGAGGCCCCCAAAGGGCAGCCTTTATAAGGTGCGCCTACCCATTTCAAGGTTTACTTCAGAATTATACCCCTAGCATTCCCCTTCCTGGGGAGCATTGTCAGTTGCTCCCCAGATGAGCTCAGGTCGGCAGGTTGTTTTATTATCCTGAATGAAATAGAGGTTGTTTTGGGTTTTTCATACCTCACTTACCTGTTGGTCTTTCCCCTGTCAAGGAGTTTTCTGAGTAGGTTGCTTGAACCAACTCCCCTAGAGGTCTTGGCATAACCAACCAATAGTAGGTGAATGTTTGGCGCTGTTGGTGCCCCAAACCCTTTCCCTACTCGGGTAGGCTTCTTTGGTTGGTTGTTGTTCACCAAAGAATTGTTTGAGTATACATAAATTGGAACTTGGTTTTTCCAATCGTTACAAATAAGCCCTAAATAGCTATGGCAGATTGGCTAGAATCCGCAGACCATGATTTACAGTATATGAATATTTGAGCTCCTTGGGATGAGAAATATTAAGTTAGGAAGGGTGATTATTGGATTGTCTACAATTAAGGTGATAAGGCAATGACAAGCTCTAAAAATACTTAGATCACCTCAAACTAAGGAGTTAATGAAGATAGGAATATCATTACTTCTGGGACCTCGCAAATATGATGAACTAATAAAGGTATGGTGGTAAAGAATAGTCAAAGAAAAATTATTGGTATTGACTGAAGTCGCTGGTATTTATGTGAGATGAGAAGACTGAAGAAAGAAGGTTGTTAGTAGGAAAGTGGATAGCAGAGCAGAAGGAAATTTGCTAATATTAATTTAAATAAAGAAGTGTGGTCAGAGCCGATTGCTCAATATTTCATTACATTATTTATGGTTTGTTTTGAGCACCAACGATCCTCACATTTTTTTTAGTACTAGATGGTCCCACCAACGATCCTCACATTGTCTGTCCGTTGTTCAGTTTGTTTGACCCTGTGCAACCCTTGCAACTTAATCCAATTAAATCGCCAAAAATATAACAGTCTAAATTCACTTACAATTTTAGAATTAGGTGTCAGGTTCAATCCACGTTTTCTCCTTTTCCTCCTTAATTTCTTTCCAAAATTTGCATTGGTAGAGTAATATTTCCCTTCCGGTTGTCTGACTGAGCCTTTTGGGGATGAGATATGGGGATCATGTGGTTAATTTTTCCTAAATCATAAATTCACAGAGGCTCCTGATCATGCCCATATAGTACTTTATATATTTGAAATCTGGATGGGGTTTGAATGGGCGGGGGAAAAATGGGAGGCAGGGAGGGGCTGCAGCTATCTATCTTTCTTCTAGGGTAATCCTAAGTTAGATATTTGGGTATAAGGCAGGGCTTAGGTTTGGACCCTTTTTCCTATAAGGGTTTCATGACCCTGTCCAGCTTGATAGCTGGTTCAAAGGGCCTTACAGCGACCCTAACGCTGATGCAGCATTTATAACCAACAACCCCTATGAAATATTTAGAAATAGCCTATATGTTAAATGGTTGGAGGCTTATAACTTTTGAGGAAATGACTATGATATGAATGACTGGAAACAACTCTACAAGGTGCCCAATTTATTACTGGTGCAGCAAAGTGATGGCACAATATTAACCTCCTGTTTTGGCATATTTGTTAATGGCAAATGGTTACATGATAAGTTAAGGATATTGACCACACAACTTTGTTATTAGTTCCACTGAATGTGAATCAAAGACTATGATAAAGTTGGCTGATTTCTGTAACCGTTTGATGACCTCTTAGGACTATGACACCACCTTGGTAACTGACAATTTGATGATATGGAAGACTGCTATTGAAATGGTTTTTGACTCACTATAAGTATAGTGCTTTAGTTTAGTACTATTAACACAAACCTCATGTGCATGCCATGCCAGTGAAATATGCCACTAGTACACACGTCTAGAAAGCTGCCAGCCAAACTAACTTGACGGGGTAGAAAGGCTGATATCAAAAAAGCAGAGCTTGAGGGCAATGACATCCCAAGGTTAAAGCTAATCAGTCCTCCTTCTGAATTCACTGCACAGATGAAAACCCTTTCAGAGAAATGGTAATCTCTCACTATGTTAGTACATGGTTAATTTCCACAAAACTCCTACACTGCCACAATTTCAACAAACCGAGAAATCATATCATGCAGTGTCAGAACTCTAGTTGAAGATGTAAAGTGGCCACCTAGATGGAGGTTGTTCCACTAAGGTTAGCTAAAGAAAACATGATGTACCCCCAGACACAGGCCAGGCAAGCTTTACTCGGTCTGTCCCCTACCAGTACTACAACCTGCCGCCAATTCCATATGGGGGAGCGCCAATGAGACACTATACAATATACCCACACCTTATACAGCACAACTTATAAACAATCACTATAGAATAGAGCCACTGAACTGCAATACCATATGCTTGGCAGCCGCAAGTTAAGCATAAGACACCCCTCCATCATATCAAGTATTCATCTACACAAAAAGGAGCATAACATTCCCAGAAAATCCTTCTGTCAGAAATTTATGTCTATGAAAAATGCAAGAATATGAAGAATTAGCAACTACTGTAACTTTTAGGACCCAAAAAAGAGTATTAAAATTGATGACTCTCAACAAAGAGCGGAAAGAACCTTATAAACCTATGTGTATCTTCTATAAAGTAATAAGATTAGCCATGAAGAGAACATAAAAATAGTCCCCTCCACTAACAGAAGCTTTCCAAGAAGGGCATGAAAAACCCTCCATTCCCAATAAAACCCAGCAATACAGTAGTTGTCTCTACAGAAAATCATCTGGTAGTGAAGAAAAGAACTTCCACAAAATTTTGCTTACCAACTTTTCTTTCTCATTGCAAACATTTTTGCAACCTATTCAATTCAAGACTAAATCTAGTTTGATAATCTCACAGAGGAGATTAGTCTGCGCCCATGTCAGGGAGCAGTTGGGAAGCAAGTTAAGAGGAGCAGGTGGAAGGCCCGTGGCCTCCAACGTTCAAAAACGCCCCGGAGAATCTGGCGAAATAGACAAAAATCTTAAAAAACTGGTGGTCACAATTTCCCCGGAGATAAACATGTGGCAAGCATAATGCAACCAGTACACCAACATGCCACACTCCCAGCCACTTTCATCGGTGGAATTCGGAGTCTGTGTATATCTGGACATCCAAAAAACGGCCTTATGGGAAAAATTTTGTGAAGATGTACACAAAATTTTCCTGACTGCGGTGTACGTTGCACCTCACTCCATGTCATGTGGTTGGCTGGACCTAGGTTTCAAAAGCAAAATAGCAGCAGATGAGGCTGCAGTGGTGCGCATAGTGGTCGACCTCCCTGAAGGGCAACGGGTCATCAAAACCAAATGCACCAGATGGACAAAATCAAACCAAATTTTCCTCACGTTTGACTTTTGCCTACTATGTAGAATGTGACATTTTGGAGCAACACCTGAAAGATGGTCTCGCCATATACGGCAAAATACAATCTTTCGAAATGCAATGCTTCACGCTGATGCCACACCTGTGCACTGGTAAAGCCATCACAGTTCTGACCCCAACTGAGGAGATCGCGAAGGACCTAACCCAGATCCCGCACTCCACTTTTATTGATATTGCAGGGCATACCATCCACCCATTCCGGGTAACCGTGGACAGCGCGCCACCCATTTGCACCCACTGTGACACGTTCAGCCATAAGGCGCACGCATGCCCCATCAAGGAGGGCGTCACATTCCAAGAGCACCCCTTGGCGGCCATGGCCAGCGGAGAGGCGCACTATGAACCAACCGCAAGCACCAAGGAGGCTTTCCTGTGGGGAGCACAAGGCTGCTACCTATTGGTAAAGCCCATCTCCCCGCAGGAGTGGAAGAAGGCCAAGCAGGCCCATAGGGCCATGGCCAAGGAAGCGGCCAAGGTCACCACTGCCATCCCACACTCACAACACCAGGAGAACATGGAGACCTTCGCGGTGGAAGTGACTTGGGAATCCATCATCCAAGATTGGGAAGCCCATGCTGAGCGGGCCACTCAATCTGAGGATCTGATGGGAGATTTGATCTCACCCAATTGCTGCACCCGAGCTCCAGTCAAAACCAACTTGGGACCTATCCCAACTAAAAAAAAATTTTGACCCGCTTGATGGTGCACCGAACTCATCCACAATGCAAAAAATTCGTCTGACGTTGGGAGAACAAAAGTGAAGGCCAAAACCAATGTAACTCTTTCTGCAAAAATTAACAAAAACCCTGATAGCATTGCTGCTAACACCCGCACTGCTGTGAAAGCCCGTGGGGACCTGGAAGAGGCTGGTGGGCCCGGGGGCCACCCCTCGCACCTAAGGTACAATGGGGGAAACCTTCACTCTAGGAACGTTGAATATCGCCGGACTCAAGGCCTCCCCATCCCGGGCTAGGAAACTGATTTTTTTACAACACAATTTACCCGTGGATATCCTGGCCATCCAGGAGTCCCACTGTCCACGAGGTTCTGAAGAAGCTTGGAAAACAATGCTCCTCCCATCCCTATCCTTTTGGTTGAAGCACTGTGGGGTGCTAATTTGGAAAAATAATTTTTTCAAATATACATCCTCAGAAACATTCCTAAATGGCCGAGTGCTCATCATCACCTTCTCGTGGGCCAATGTTGTGCATGCAATCATCAACATCTATGCCCCAAATGGTGCATATGAGCGTCAGGAATTTTTCTCATCAGTCAAATCCCTCCCGCAACCCCCTGATTATTTCCTAGTTGGTGACATGAACTGTTGGCTAACCTCACCAATGGACCGGTGGCCTCCCTCACCCCACGCCCCACAGGGTCATGTAGAACTATGCGTTCTAAAAGCCACCCTTGGGTTAATGGATGCGCTGCCATGACATGCCCCACTGCTTGAAAACATGACGCGTCCCCACATCCACAATGGCCAATTAAGGTCCATGACCCGCATTGACCTTATTCTAACGCTGGCGAAATTCCAACCCCACATCTCCCATTTTCAAAACAACGAAAATGGAATTCTCCAACCACCGACTGGTCTCAATAACCTACCACTTACCTGTCACAGTTGCAAAGGCCCCACATTGGTGCAAAATCTGCCCCCCCAAGCTCGCGTCACCAGGATTTTCCACATGGGTGGAAGAGGCAACTTTAGCGAAATTGTTTGTTGCACCATATTGTGTGGACCCCATTTCCACATGGGCAACTTTCAAAGAGGACACCATCTGCCACTCTTGCCATTACTCCTCCAGACGCTCATGAGCCACATCGGCAGTTATCTCGCACGCTCTGGCAGAATTGGCCCACTTGGAGTCCAACATTCCAGCCACAGGATACAGCCCTGCATGGGGCTGGAAGTGGGCGGAGGCAGCCGCCCACCTCAACGCACTCAAAAGGCAACATAAACATCAAGTTTGTGTCCAATACAGGGCCACATGCATCACTAAAGGCGACAAGTGCACCGCATACTTCTTTAAAAAAATTTTCACACCATGCCAGAGCGTGGCCTGCACACAGGTGTGAAGATATTATAATTCCATTGTGGACACACTGGCCGAAGTGGCAATCAAAATGCAAAAATCAAACTCTGACTTATACCGAGCTGAACCAATTCAGCTGGCCAAAATGGCGGAATTTCTCAACCAAGCTCATATCTGCACCATTTTCTGATAACGGAAATAATGAATTTAATTACTATGAACGAATTATGGACAGCCATTCGCGGTGCTCCAAACCAAAAATGCCAAGGCCCAGATGGCATTCCATATGATTTCTACAAAAAATATCTCAAATATATATCCCCATTGCCGCTAGCCTCACTTAACCAAAGCCTGTTGGAAACGCGCCCCCTAAAGGAGGACATGAGGCCTTTACTGTCACACTCTTCAAAAAAGGGGATAAGCTTGACTTAACCAACTGGCGCCCCATTTCTCTAACAAACACAGACACCAAAATTTTAACAAAAATCATGGCTAACCGTTTAGGGACTGTAGCATCTGAGACCATCTCCCCAGAACAATTCAGTTTCATCCCCAGAAGATCGATTTGGGGTAACGTGCACTCTGTGGCTAATGTGTGTCTGTCCACAGCCTCTGGGGCACTTGTATTCTTGGACCAACAAAAGGCCTATGATAGAGTAAACTGGTAATACCTAAGGGCCTGCCTCCATCAATTCCGCCTACCCCCCACTTCATAAACTGGGTAATACTGCTCACGGAATCTGCGACAATGGAAGTGCGTGGCCCAGGCTTCCTAACAGAAGTAGTCCGCCCTCAAAGGGGCTTGCGACAAGGGGACCCCCTCAGCCCACTCTTATACAACTTCAGCCTTGATCCACTACTGCGAAATGTGAATGCTCAACTCACTGGGGTCCATGTGCCGGGCCAAACCCCAGTCAAGATGATGGCATTTGCAGATGATTGCGTGGTGGGGGTGTCTAATAACAAAGATGCACGCGCGCTTGAAGCCCTCATCCAGGAATATTCCCGGGTATGCAACGCGGCACTGAACGCCTCCAAAACCGAAATCATCCTCCTTGGTCGGTTTCAGAACTGCTGGGCCCCAGTAATTAGTATCCAACCCGGCCCATCTGCTCGCCCACGTCCACGCCTTACTAACTCAACACACACCGCTCCACTGGTGCTCCCTTTCGTGCCACGTCCTACCCTAGGACTGGTGCACCATCTGGGCATGTGGATGGAGGCAGGCGGATATGCGTCAGCAGTAATGGAGTACCATATACTGGACAACGTGATGAAGCGAATCGCCTCTCTCAGAGCCCACCCTACTACCCTCACTGGCAGAGTTGTTCTTGCCAACTCTATGCTCCTATCCAAAGTCTGGTTCGGAGCCCACGCCATCCCCTTCTCCCCAAGCTTCTTCAAATCCCTGTATGCTTTGCTGCAAGGATGGCTTTGGTCATGCCGCCCTCCACCAGTACGGCTAGAGGTCATGTTTGGCCCTCATCATCATGGTGGCATGGGCCTGCTTGACTTCAAAGCCCATGATGCCAAGATCCTGGGCACCTGGATTGCGGCCGTCACTGCTCCTACACTCCCATCCCAACACTGGTCCCACGCGGCCCACTCCAACTTTTTCTGAGCCTTGGGCCTCAACAATCCATCAAACCCCCACTCCCTGATGAAATACCTCGCATCACACACATCGGCCACAGAGCCTCACGGGACTAAAACCCACTACAAACGAATCCTACTCTCCATGTGAAGCGCAGAGTGGAGAATTCATATTAGCAGACATACAACCCGAAGAGGCCACCCCTCTCCTCAGTTCACACAAGAGGTACAGGGGCTACCCATCCATGATGGCGTGATCCCCATTCGACCCTATGTCCTATCCAGGGTGGACTACCTGGACATGATGGACATCCCTTATTCCACTGAGACCCAAAAGACTATCTGGAAATATGCACACCATCCTCTGTTGCAGCCTCAAGTCCGCTCCCACGTGTGGCGCTGCCTGTGGCGGGTGTATCTACAGCTGAGCGCTCTAACGCTTTACACTCATCCTGTGTCGTGTGTGGCCAGTATGGAACACTGCTCCACCGCCTGGAGAAGTGCCCAACCTTTAAAGTGATATGGCGTGAAGTTCAACGTCTGCTGGGCCAGGATCAAACGCATCCCTTCAGTCTGTCAAGAGATATGTTTGCTTCATCAATGGCCTCCCCCTTCCACCCTCCCTCCATGCTCTGGTGGTTGCAATCGCCATGCGGACTATCCACACGATTGTCTTGGATGCCATCGCTGGCTCCATCCCCACCCTCCCAGAAGCTATCCACAGATTCCAGTCTCACTTGGTGGACCACTTTCAAGCGTGGATGTTTGGATACCTCCCACCACGTCGCTGACAGCTGGTCTCCTCCTGGTTCCCAGTCTGGTTCATCAAATCAGACCCCTTCCTCCACACGTGCTCAATAGTGGCTACGGCCCCTTCACACGTTCCCTCCCCCTCCCCATAAGTGGCGTTCCCGCTGGCAACAAGAGATAGCATCGCTTCTCTGGGGTGCCTCCCCTGGTACTAAGTGTGTCTTTCCTGAGTCATATTCAGAAGTGTCCGTCCCATGGTCGGCCTTCCCCGCAATAAATTTAAAATATTTAAATTTTTGCTTACCACATCAACTCACCATGTCACTCTCAATCTGGCATCGGTCCAATCCAAAGGGATCTTGGCTACTAATATTTTGGAAGAAAGGTTTTTCTGGTACACTCTGAGACCTGTGCAAGTCTAGCCAATCGATACATTAAAACATCTATGAAGCTATTAAACTTAACTGGGTTTATAAAGTGGGCACAAAACAAGAGTTGCTACTGACCAACATGGACGTTCTCCACAATATGGGTCCCTCATTGGATACACTGTTCCCATCCTCCACAATACGGGCTCATCAGCAAATATTTTGACTAAGAAGTTCCTTTGGACATCAGATTTGAAGAAACCTTCTGAGCAACATAGTTTTCCTGACGGCTGGGCAAGCTCAGAAAGCTTGTTGTGGTAAATGGTTAATTTTTTTACTGGAAATAGAAGATAAAATTTATTATTTTGATGTTGTAGTTTTTGACCACAACCACTTTCAGATATTATTTCCCAACTGGCCCAAAAAGATTTTGAAATCAATACAAGCTCTGAAATTAATCAACGTTAATGTAAACAAAAAGTAAATGGAACTCTTAATAGTAATATTTTTTAACCTAGAGAAGCCAGCCAATACCCCGTGCAACTGCCTACCTACTTGTGCAACAAGTTACGAGTTATATTGATTCTCTAGCCCATTTGATTGATCAACAAAAAAAAGAAATTTACGCAGCCCCATAAATAAATTAAGCTGTTTTTGCCACATTGGCAACTACTTTCTACTCTTAACACTGGTTTCACACTCTATTGACAATGCCAATGCTAAACCCAACACCTGACGACCCTACCGCCTGCCTCAAGCCTGAGAAAAATTGTTGAAGTGAAAATCTTAAAGGGGCTTGCCAGCGGCCTCATCCGCCCCTCCCAGTCTTAATGGGCATTCCCTGTTGTATTTATCCCCAGAAGAACAGAAACTCTGGTTGTAAATCTTTTATAAATACTGTTGAATTAAAATAAACAAGAAAATGCATACTTAATGTCACTGATCACATATTTTACTGCCATGGGGCACAGAATATCTCAATATTAACTTGCTCTATGGGTACTAACAACTGGCATTGGAGTAAGAAACCATTTTTAAAACATCTTTTGTACCCAAATTTGGACAATTTAATTAGAAGCCAAATGTCTTTTGGGCTTACCGGAGCTCCTAGATCATTTTAAAAGCTATGGATGAATTACATCGCAAATTTAAAAATTGATGTGTAACAGTCTAACTAAATGCTATTACCTTTTTTTACTAATCTTAAATAACACCTCCAGGACATAGAAGAAATTTTACTATTAATTAAGGAATTGAAAAATCTGAATTAATGATTAAAAACTAGTGTTCTGCGCCAGGGAGCTGAAGCTGCTAGGGCACATAATCTTCCTGGAAGTAAAGCGCATGGACACCTCTAAGGTGAAAGAAAAGTAACATTTCCAGTACTGAACAATGCAGCTGAAAGCCTGAGCTTCCTGGTACTGTTAATTATCATTGAGCTTTATTTAAATTTCAGTAATCGAGACACCCCATTGTAATGACTCCAGAATAAGGGAATCCCTTGGAATTCACCAACACCGCCTCCAGAATTTTTCATCTTATTGAATGCCTTAGTTAAGTCTCTCTTCATGATCTTCACTGATTTTAAAAATCAGTTTAATTTATTCACAGATACTATCAAATCAGCGATTGGAGCCTTGTTCACCTATTTTATGGGAAAATAAGTACTTGTCCACTGAATAAATTTTCAAAAATTTGCTCTTACAAAATACACCTACTTGATGTATGAGAAAGAAGTCCTGAAAGCAATGTTTGCCCTTCAGAAATCTGATTATATCTGTTAGATTGTCGGGTCTCATACTTAACAACAATTTAGTGGTGGCTTTAAGCTAAACAATGCAATTTTAAATGGATGCCAAGTATGGTGACAGTATGAACTAGAAAAAATGACTAAAAATTGTAAATATTTCATGACAACTTAACATGGCGGTGGATGGATTACCATGATCTCACAACAATCTAGCAAGGTCAGCAATCTTTAATATGGTTAAGTTTAATCTTGAGATTGAGCTTCTACAGATATAAAAGCTTTTGAAACACTTTAAAGTTCTAGATGATATTTAGAATATATCTTTATTCAAAAACTTTTCTTATAATACTTACTTCTTTAGGTCACCTCTATGTGTGCACCAATGTTTCAGTTGTATAGGTAGTTTCAAGGAATCGATGCATGTAGTGAATGAAGGAAGCACATGACAACGATGTACATTTGGGAGCACAAGCCACCTTGTAGATACTTTTTTCTGTATACTGATGAACAGATGCTTACATATGAAGTTTAATAACTTTGTAGCACATGTCATGCCTGCAAAATCTTGCTAATTTACCAGATGTCCAAAAGCGCTTGAACCCTATATTTGCACCTGGACTACTTGAGATGTGTGGCCTTGATTTCATGGGATTAATGAGATTTGCAAACAATAAGGAAAAATTATATTTTAGTACTACTATATATTTCAGCCGTTGACCTATTGGCAAGGCTGTTCACAGGTCTATGGGCCACCACAGCTCAGTTCCTATTTAAAGAGAACATTACTATTTATGAGAAGCCCTGCCTTATCTTGACTGACTGGAGATAACATTTCAAATAAGCTGATTGAAGGAATGTTGGCCCAGGTATTAACCCAGCACTCCATGATGACAGCGTGCAGCCCTCAGTATAACAGTTTGACCATATAAATTTAACAAAACGTGATGCTCAACTAGGAAAGGAGTGCAAAGATAACCCTGATAAATGGCCCAAAACTTACCTGACATTCCTTGAGCATGGTTGACTAAGATCCACAAGAAACCAAAGAATATGCTGTACAGTTTACCTTTCAGAGTAAAATTCCAGCTCAACTCGCTTGCTAAGCAACTCAATGGCCAGCTTCTTTCGACTCATTGTCTTGAATGATATGAACCCTAAAACTGGTACAGAGTGATTCCAAACAATGATCATTTTGATAACCGCTTTAAAACCCACCAGGGCTTTATAAAGGGTGACCTTATCCTCCTACAACAGAGTTAACTTAGGAACTTTTGCTCCTGGAAGACTAACCCTCACTTCAAAATGCCATTTAGAGTTAAAAAAAAACTACCTTATGAGAACTACAACCTAAAGGCCCTCATCAAAGTGCCATATCAATCTACCATCATTGGCAACTATCTCAAATCAAACCAAAATAAAAAATAGAGGTAGTGTCAAATGGTTTAACAATTTTCCAATAATTAGCAAAAAAAAATTGGTTTAACTGTTTGAGAAATAATCATTTTTATCTTGAGTTATTCAAATTATCCTAGAATATTCTTAATTTGAAAAACACTAAAACTATAGTATAAGAACACTTTTTTATTTATTTATTGCGGGGAAGGCCTATCAGGGGATGGACACTTCCAATTAGACATGAAGAAAACGAAATGTAGTGACAGGGGGGCACCCCAGAGAAGCTAATGCTGTCTCCTGTTGCCAGTGGGAACGCCACTACTGGGAGGAGGGGGAATGTGTAAAGGGGCCAAAAACATGATTGAGCACGTGTGGAGGAGGGGGTCAGAGTTGATGAACCAACCGGGAACCAGGAGGAGACCAACTGATGGCGACACGGTGGGAGGTAACCAAACATTTACGCTTGAAAGTGGTCCATTAAGTGCGACTGGAATTGGCGGACAGCTTTTGGGAGGGTGGGGGTGGAGCCTGCGATGGCATCCAAGACAATCGTGTGGATAGTCCACATGGCGATTGTGACCACCAAAGCATGGAGGGAGGGTGGAAGAGGGGAGACCATAGATAAAGCAAACATATCCCTAGACAAACTGAAGGCATGTGCCTGATACTGGCAAAGCAGACGTTGCACCTCACGCCATATCGCTTTAGATGTAGGGCACTTTTCTAGGCGGCGAAACAGCGTTCCATACTGGCCACACACGACACAGGATGAGTATAAAGCGTTAGAGCGCTCTGCAGTATGGTACACCCGCCCCAAGCAGCGCCACACATGTGAACGGATATGGGGCTGCAGAAGAGGGTGGTGGGCGTACATCCATATGGCTTTCATGGGTATCAAGGGGATAGGGGATGTCCATCATGTCGAAGTAGTCCACCCTGGACAAGGTATTGGGCCTCGTGGGTATCAATCCTTTTAGAATGGGTAATCCCTGTACCTCCTGGGTGAACCGAGGAGAGGGGCGCCCCCTCTGGGTGGTGTTCCCACAAATACAAATCCTCCACTCAGCTCAGGATTGAGAGGAGGATTCGTTTGAAGTGGGGTGCAGTTCCATGGGGACCTGCGGCGAAGGATGGGAAGCCAGATATCATCAAAGAGTGAGGGTGTGATGGATTGGTAAGGCTCAGGGAGCGGGAGAAGTTAAAGCAGGCCGCGCGGGACCAGTGTTGGGCTCGAAGTGTAGGGATGGTAACAGCAGCAATCCATGTGCCCAGGATCTTTGCAGCATGGGCCTCAAAGTCAATCAGGCCCATGCCTCCACTATGGCGAGGGCCAAACATGATCTCTAGTCGCACTGGCGGTGGGCGGCCTAACCAAAGCCACCTTTGCAGAAGGGCATACATAGATTTAAAAAAACCTAGGGAGAAGGCGATGGCATGGGCCCCAAAGCAAACTTTGGAGAGGAGCATAGAGTTGGCCAGTACAACTATGCCGGTGAGGGAAGTTTTGTGGGCTCTGAGGGAAGCGATGCGTTTTGTGACATTGTCCAGGATATGATTTTCTATCACCGTTGAGGCGTACCCTCCCGCCTCCAGACACACACCAAAAAGGCGTACCAGACCAGCAGTGGGTCTTGGCACAAAAGGGAGCACAAGCGGGGAGGATTGGGGTGGGTGGGGCAAACGAACCCATGGCTGCTGCTGAAGCATGGTATAAAATGGGGCGCTGGCGACCAGCGGGCTTGTAACTGACCAAGGAGAGTTTTTTCGGTTTTGGAGGCGTTTAGTGCAGCATTACTTACCCTGGAGTAAGCCTGGATAGTAGCCTCAAGCGCGCGTGCATCTTGGTCATTTTTAAACCCAAACCACACAATCATCAGCAAACTTCAAAGTCTTTACTGGTGTTTGGCCTTGCACATGAACACCAGTAAGGCGGGCATCACGTTGCACAAAAGTTGCCAAGGCTGATGTTATACCAGAGTGGTCAAAGGATCCCCTTGGTTTAAGCTCCCTTTAAGGTGAACTGCATAAGTTAGGAAGCCAGGGCCACGCACAGCCATTGTGGTGGATTGCGTGAGCAACATCGCCTAATTAATAAACCAATTGGGCTGGTGGAACTTTTGGAGCCAGGATTTATGGTAATCTCAAAAGACTATATCATAATACTTCTGCTAGTCTAAAAAAGTGCTCCATTAGCCGTGAATTGGCAGATGATGGCTACAGTATGTATGTTGTCCCAAATAGACTTCTTGGGAATGAAACCAAATTGCTCAAGGGAAATGAGATTAGAGGCAACTTCACCTAGGCGGTTGGCCATAATTTTTGTAGATAATTTAGTATCTTTGTTAGCAAGAGAAATGGGGCTCCAGTTGGCCAAGTCCAGCTTTACCCTTTCTTATGCAGCTTCATTGTGACAACCTCTTGGCCCCCAGAAGGAGGCGCGTTTCTAGCAAACACTGATTCATTGAGGCAAGCAACAAAGATTAGAAATAATTAAAAATTTCTTATAGAACTCATAAGGAATCCCTTCTAGACCTGGGCATTTTCTGTATGGTGCACTGCAAATGGTGTAAAAGAGTTCATCCTGAAAAATAAATTCATCAACTCTGGATAATGGGATATGGTGTGGATAAATTAGCTTTTAGTAAATCAGCAACTTTGACCAGTTTGACTGGATCAGAGTGATAAAAATTGAAGTAATAATTTTGAGCTCTGATTGCCACTTCAGATGGAGTATCTGCAATGGAGTGGTCTGGCTTCCTCACCTGTGTGCAGGCCAAGATCCGTCATGGTGTGAAGATTTTTTGAAAAAAATAAATGGAGCATGTGTTGCCCACCATTTTTTTGTTGCCTTATACTGCACGCAAACACGATCTTTATTTTGCCTTAACAGTGCATTGAGTTGAGCGGACACCTCTTCCCACTTGTGATACCAAGCCGGGCTTTAGCCTGCTGAAGGGACATTATATTCCAGGTGGTCCACTTCTTCAAGCATGCACAAAATGACTGTTGAGGCAGCCCAACAGTGACGCAATGAGATGTGCCATTACTGGTGGATGGTGCTAACTTTGAAATTTGACCAAGTTGAAAGTGGGTCCACAAAGAGCAGTGTGGTAAACTCCAGTGCTAAGGTTTCAGTGTAAAATCATGAGGAAACAAGGCAATGTGGTCTCTGCTTAGTGGAGTTTGCACCGCTTCAGCGCCTGTGCCACAGGGTATGACAAAGAGAAGGAAATTGACACCAACCTGTTATCAGATAAAATGAGTTTCATCATTATAAAGTGTGCAACCTGAGACCAAAATTTCAATGTTATAAGAATAAGGTCAATACAGGACATTGACCTCAGCTGACCGTTGTGCACATGGGGATGTGACATGTTTGAAAGCAGCAGTGTATGTTTAGGTAGGGTATCAAACAGTCCCAAAGTGCTTTTAGAACGTGGAGTTCTATGTGCCCCTGTGGGGGGTCAGGCGCCGAAGCCCTGCAGTCAGTGGCCAGGTTGGACCAGCAGTTCATATCGCCCACCACAAATGAGTCAGGGGGAAGTGGAGGGTAGTAATGGCGGGAAGAATTCTCGATGAGCACATGCACAGTTTGGGGCATACACATTAATGATGGCGTGCACTTTGTTGTCCAATGAAAAGAACACTACAAGTACACGCCAACAAGGTACAAATATGAAGTAATAAATTTAAAATTATGGGTCACTCATGTAAGCACCCTACAGTGCAGTAGCCAAAAAAAGGGAAGGGAGGAGCCTAGTCTACCATGTGTCCTCAGCACCATATGGACAGTGGGTTTTCTGAATGTCCAGGATGTCCACAGGAAATTATTTCTAGACACAGTTTCCTAGCCTGAAATGGTGAGGCCTTGAGTCCAGTGATTTTCAACGTCCCTATTGTGAAGGCTCCCCCCATCGCATCTTATGTGTAAGGGAAAGGGCCCTCTTAGACTTTTTTGCCACTTTCTCAGAGGTGAGGGTTATTACCCTTATTGCTGGACCTTCGTATGATGTCTTGAGGGATGACGTTACTTTGGATGTAGGTGTGGTTTTTTGTTCTTTTTACCAGCTTTGTTTCGAGATTTTGCAGTGCTGTGTTCCTACAGTGCATCATTTCAGTTCACTGAAAAATTGGTAGAGAAATAGGTGGTAGAATAAGAATCAATTAAAGCTTGGTAACATTGGTCAGGCGTATCTGACTCACCCATTAGTAATCAGGCTGGCTGGCCCAATATGATTGATAGATGGATTCATGAGCTGCTACCGCAGCATATGACTCAGTGTCATCCTGGAGCTGAGCAGGTGGGATCATGAATGCGGCCATGGCCACCACCTTAGCTGCTGTCCTGTGGGCCTGCTTGGCCTTCTTACACTCCTGCGGGGACACAGGTTTGACCTGAATGTAGCACCACTGCACACTCCATTGGAAGGAGGAGTTGGTGTCTATTGCTGGTTCATAATGGGCATCTTCACAACTCATTGCTTCTGGTATGATTTCAGGTTGTATGTTGCCCTCCTTGGCTGGGCGAGTGTGGGCCTTGTGGCCAAAAGCGCAGCAAAAGGTACATATAGTTGGTGTGCTATCCACGGTGACATATAATGGGCGGGATTCCTGCCCATCAACTAACACAAAAGTGGTGTGGGGGATTTGGGTCAAATCTTCTGTAATCACTGCAGATGGGGTGAGTACAGAGATTGCTTTGCCTATGCGCAAGTACAGCATGAGCATAAAGCACTGCATCTCAAAAATATTAGAATTCCCCATATGCTTTATGCTCAGCCATTAGGTGGTGCTCCAGCATGGTGCGCTTAATTGTGGTGAGGAGGAAGTTAAAGGTAGCAAAAATTTGATTTGATTTGGTCCAATGAGTGTGCTTCATCTCAACCACCCATTGATCATCTGGGAGGTCCACCACCTCACATAACTGTGTGGCTTCATCTGCAATTTGTTTGTTTTTGAACTAAAACATAAAAATAATTTTTATATCACATTTATATAAACAGTTCTTGATAACTTAAATTAACTCTTTAGTAATAAAAGTTAGTATAGTATTAAAGTTAAGATTTACTTGATAAATTTAAAATATAATTTTTTTTATTAGAAGGCATATAATGTCATGAATTTTTTATCAAATAAAGTGTTAACTAGCCATCCTTTTACATTTAAAAATTAGCTAAAAATTCAGTATAAATTAGATAATCAAGTAGCGATTTTCTTCCTTTAACCAACACTTTAGATATAACAAATTTGATTCAAAACAGTAATATATGATAATTACACAGTAGGATGAACGCAAATATTATAATTCAAGTTTAAACTAGGCAAAAGCACCTATGGGTAATTTCCATAATGGCCTAGCACAGAAGGGCAAAAAATCCTTGAAACAGGGACTGGAGAAATGACTAAAAACTGCAGACCTGACACCCTTGAGTTTCATGGAATTTACCACAAAACAAACGCCTACCTGAAGATCCAATCCTTCAAACCCCTAGCGCCAGTGGTTTTGGCTTCGCTCTACCATGGGGTGGGATCGCCTGTCTTGTGGGAAAAAGTGTGTGAGGCACGTACCTCCCTATTCCCCCATGCAATGTACATAACAAACCAAACAATCCACTGCAGTTGGAATAACATTATTTGAAACTGAAGAGGATAAAGATGTCACTGCAAAAGTCTGCATTGAAATTGACCTACCCAAAGGAAAATGTGTTTTGCGCACTGTCCACACCAGATGGAACAAAGCAAAGAATTTGTTCATTTCATTTTACTAACTACCAACCACTTTTGATATGTAATTGAGGAGGAACAGTGGGATGGACTGGCCAGCTACAGGGAAATAAAACAATTCAAGATGCAGCAATTTTACCTGATGCTGAACCTGTGCACAGGCAAGGCAATCACCATAATCATTCCACACCTTGAAGTAAATGAGGACCTCTGAAAATCCCTCGCACAGCAGTTTTCCACCTCACTGATGGAGGCGTCTCAAAAGTGCTCCTTATTTTTCCCAAAAGCGCACCGCCCATCTGCAACCACAGCAGCATGGTGGGGCACAAACTACGAAAATCCAGTCAAGGAGGTCCTAATGGACCCCATTTTATGTGATGACACAATGTATTAAGACAGTGAAGATTTTGCCAACAACATAGAAACAAACCACGCTTACCTTTGGGGAGAGGACAAACGGTATATCATCATAGACCCAGTGTTGCCAAAGGTGCACAAAATGGCATAGAAGTCACACAAACTGGATGCGGCCAAGGCAGCATTGCTCATAATCTCCTCCATAGCTCACAACAAAATCCAAGAGGGCATAGAGGAAATCGTCCGCGCCACTCAATCTGATCAGGTGACACAAGAAAAGAATTTTTGAAGATTGGCCAGAAAACCCAAAAATTACTGATAACCAAAATTTTTCTGCCCAATTTGGATCCACTATCAGCGCACGGTCTGGACATATAGACCCAGGGTTAACTCTGATACTCTGGAGAGCAATGCACACACCAATATAGAACATAACAAAACAATAGTGATACCAAATTCAAACTCACCCACTGGTAAGACAAGTGCAAAAGCAATAAAGGAAAAAGGCTCCTGAACTCACACAGATGGGAATGGTCCCATCACCCAAAAGACAATACTAGAAATGGTGTGAAGAGCTAGGGCTAGATGGCCCTCCTAACTGATCCTGAGGCGCCACGGGCAACACAGTAACCATAGGGACTCTAACCATTGTGAGATCCAAAGCTCAATCGTCTAAGCCAAAAAACTGGACTTCCTGAAAAACCCCTTGTGTACATCTTGGCAATCCAAGAAAAATACTGTTTACAGGGAGAAGAAGGTTTCTTCTCAGACAGGATTTCACTAACAATAGTTATGGACATCCACTGTGGGGTGGTTGTCCATAATCACAAAAAAATTGAAAATTGTAAAATTGGATGCTCATCTGCACGGTCATATCCTGGTAGCAACAATTTTCTGGCAGGATGAAAACTTACAATAGCAAGCATATATGCGCCAAGCACCTCAGTTGGGAGGAAAAAAAGTCCTTGAAACAATACCAACACTCTATATATCCCCAATGCACTAATTCTAAGCAACTTTAACTGCTGGGCTGATCCTCACATGGACCAATGATCCAAGCACATGGGATACCCTCTGGGACACATCAAACTCTTTGCGATGAAGGCATCCTTGGGCCTTTATGACACCCTACCCTGTAGCACCCCTCCTTCCCAACATGGTTAGACCCCGTGTGCATGAGGGCAAACTCATCTCAACGATCAGAATAGACCTCATCCACGCCTTAACTCTCGCTGAACAGCTTTATCCAATTTCACAACCAAGAAAATCAGTTTTTCTGAATTTTGACTCACTTTGGTGCACCTATCTGCAACCTGCACACCTGCACAGGTGTCAACCTGGAAGAAAATGCACCTGGAAAAAACAAAAATGCCAGAGCTATATGACTGGGTCAAGAAAAAACTTCAACCCCAAATTCACAACCCCACTCAGATAGGAACCTACATGACTTGGCAGATTTCAAAATCGAATTATAAATAAAATATGCCATATCACCTCACAAAATATCACGCTGACACCACCACAATTAAACATACTATGGCCGAATTGGACCACCTTGAGCTCAACACTAAAGAAAGGTTACAAACTATGATGGGGACAAAGGTTGGAAGAGATAACTGCCTGCATAAACGCCCTCGTTCATGAGCACCAGATTGAATTAAGTTATGAAGAAAGGTAAGTTCATAAAAGAAGGTGAGATTTGCTCAAAGTACTTCTTTTTCCAGCACTATCACACAGCAATTAACCCGTGTGCAAACAGGTCTGAAAAGAAGATGACACTATGGCAACCAGCCCAGCGGATGTCTCAAAAAGAGTGCACAACTACTATCAAATCTATTCTGCGACAACCCCAACTGACCCCAAAAAATAGAATTTCTATTAAGAATGCTAAAATCCAAAGTGCACTGCCTGAAACCAATTTTATTAAATTAATCACATGGGAGGAGCTCTGGGACACGGTGCGCCATGCACCACATAGGAAATACTCAGATCCTGATGGGATACCCTACGAATTTTATAAGAGTATTTTAAGCACATAGCACCCCTCCCCATGCGTCTATGATCCAGAGACTGCAAGACACGCGCCTTCAGCCAGGGTGACATAATGCCTATTTCATAGCCATGCTTAAAAAGGGTGATAAGTTGGACCTGATAATAAGGTTCCAATTGCATTAACAAATACAGACACAAAACTACTAACTAAAATCATATCTAGTAGACAGGACAGAACAGAAGCCACAGTCCTGTCCCCTAACCAATTTGAGTTCATACCCAGGATATCTGTATGGACCAACATATACACCGTCGTCAACACCAGTCAATCCAAAGCAATTAATGCCCTAATTTCTGGACTAGGAAAAGGCATATGAACGCGTAGCTGCCCTACTTGAAGAAGTGCCTGAAAGCATTCAAGATCCCATCCAGAAACATAGATTGGGTTAAACTGTTTACATAATCAGCCTCATTGGCTGTGTGAAGCCCTGAATTCTTAACTGACTCAATCAAACCACGCAGAGGGCTCATGCAAGAGGTTCCCTTTAATCAATTGGTATACAACTTCATCATAGATCCACTCTTAGCGTTGCAGACTTGCGCCTTGCTGGCATAGCAAGTGATGAAGATGACCGCCAGCCGGAGTATCCCCTGTGAAATACTCTAACTTGAGAAACGCAACACTCAAAAAAAGGAAGATGGAAATTATCCTACTAGGCATTTACACAACTAATTGGACTACAGCACCATCATGATCAAAATGCTCATAAAAAATAACCCCATTATTCTGCCCTTTGCATTAATTACCTTAACCAACCCTGTCCGCTACTTTGGGATGTGTCTGGAAGCAGGCGGATATGCTACTGAGACATTAGAGAAAGACCTGCTTCAAAGAATTTCTAACCGCGTTATCTCCCTTAAAGGAAAGTCACCTGGGCTAACCTGGCATATAAAGGGTGCCAACTCGCTCATCACTCAATCTTATTGTTCCCTGTCCATGCTATCTCCCTCTCACCCTCTTTCATCTTCTCATTACACGCCCTGATCCAAGGGTGGCTGTGGCCAGGATCCCGCCCACCTGTACACATGGAGATGCTCTATGACTCACGCTCAAACAGTAGCATGGGCCTAGTATATTTTGAGGAACAAGCCAACTGATAATGGGTGAATGGATAGAGGAAGTTCTTGCCTTGGATCTCCTACACCAACACTGTTTTAGGGCAGCCAAGGCCAATTTTGCACAGGCACTCAAACTTCCTCAACCTCCACAACCCCTTAAGCCTACTCTCATAACCTGCGATCTGCCCCAACACCGTGGGCCCACATGGGACCCTCCACTTAAAGCGCCTTCTCAGCACCATCAGGAACTTAAGATGGACAGTCACGATAACGTGCATTAGTCAGAGAAGAGGAAGCAGTGCAAGCTTAGTAATGAGGAAACAGAACCAATAATACCAGAAGAACATACTATATAATGTACCAAACATTGCAAAAGTTGACTACTTAGTTGCCTTAGACATCCTTTATTACGCACTTCACAAAAGACAATATGGAGGCTCACTCATCACCCACTCCTTCAGACAAGGGTAAGAGTAAACACCTGATGATGCTCAGATGAACCTACAGAACAAGTTACCGTTCAAGTGATTTTCATGCAACATGTGTGGTACATGGAGGTGATGGCACCCTACACCACCGCCTTGAGGTGTGCCCACCATCAAGAGCCATATGGCTTGAGGTTGCACGCTTACTTAATATCTATAGCAACCAGGACCTATCAATCTCAAGATGCCCTCTTGTATTCTATATAATCCCCTATACCCCCATGCTCCGCTCCCTCATAGTTGCATAGCACTGTAAACCATACATACAGTCTTGCTGAATGCCTTTAAAGGAACAGTGCCAACCATCCGTGAGTCAGTCAACATATTTCACATTCACATACTGGAAAACTTCCAGGCCTGGCTCTTCTAGTACTGAAGCCAAAGCAGAAAAGGCTTATCGAGACATGGTTCCCAGTCTGGTTTTTACACGTAGAGCCCTTCATCCACACCTGCTCCGTCATAGTGAATATCCACCTGGAATAGGATACCCAATCCTCACTACACCTGGCGGTACCTGCTGACAACAGGAGTAGCTCATCTACTCTGGGGTGTCCTAATAGTTTTTCTCTATTGCATCTACTTTCCCTCACCTTTCCTTATTCTAGTTTCTACCTGTAGTGCCCATCCCTTGGTCGGCCTACCCCAATTAAATAATAATAATAATAATTTATCTAAGGTGGGCTGACTTTGGGAAAAATATGCTGCACTGAAGAGAGGGGGAGAGAATAGGAAATAAAGGGGCCGCGGAAAAATCCAGATACCAGGGGAGAACATCGCGGCAAGTGTTCCCATAGAGCCTGGCGGTGTTAGAGGAGGTTTTCTTGAGCTGCTCAGTGAAGTTTTGCTGATGTTGAGGCAGATTTGCAATTCCAAGTTGACAGTTAAGAATGGGAGTGGAAGCCAGCTCTGCACCATCATCTGAAGTTGGCGCGGAATTGCTTCGCCAAACAGCCACGTGTTGAATGTTATAATTATAGTTTGTTGAAACAAAGTGATAATTTCGACGGTGTTAAAATCTGGGTCTATTCCCTTAAATTTTAAGAACTGGCTTGACTGATAGTTCCCAGAAATCAACTGCACAGGTTCAGTATGTAAATTATTTGCGTTTCTTGATAGTAATCTGATATGTGAGTGTAATAGTATGAAAACTATTATCCGTAGTTTAATAGATAAACCTGATATGGTCCAACGCTAGACTTGTAATAATCCACAAAATATTGTTTATGTCATTAATAGGCACCTCTTTGCAAATACAGCTAAACTTAATCCAATCGCAGATTCAGAGGTCCCAGCCTTTCTCCTCATCACGCTGAGCCTGCAGAGATTCACATATGAGCTCTGCTTCTCTTCTAAGGATATCTGAACCTTACTCTTTTTACACACAAAAGAGTCCACATTTACCATATACCACAACAATAAATTAACTTAAGATTAAAAGAACTTATTTTTTAATAGGAAGAATCTTTTTTTATTAACATAAAATTCTGGAATTTATAGAAAGCTTTAGTGCCCAACTCCTTGGTTGGTGCCTCAGCCATAAAACAGTAGCCGTTGCCATTAGAATTCCCTATGATGTCTCTACCAGTGATGATCTTCTCCAATGGTTAGGGATTCCTCCATCGGACATCCTTGAGACCTGAAGTTTAAAGAGCTAGAAAACGTGTTACAAACGTTTTACGCTCAATCAAAGAAAATCAACCATATTTGGCTAGTAACCTGCTTAGATAATTGTAATGTTTACACATTATGGCAGTCGTTAACCAACTGATTGAATTGCTAGTTGCAGGTGGCTTCACTCACCTCAATTTCTAATTAAATTCCAAATTGATTATTGATAAACCTGACAAACCCAAATGTACAACTGATATTTAATCAACGACAGAACTATCAGATGGCCCAATTTCATTAGCAACTCTGCCCAAAGAGATCTTAAGAATATAATTAGATTAATCCCTGATGATCTGAACCCAGCAAATTACCCAAGAGATCCCCAGACATTATTAAACCAACATCAAGGTCAACTGATAATCAATTCATTTGTTAGTGTGACTTATCCCCCCAAAAACCCAGCAGTGAACCTAGGAAGCTGGAAAGGTGGGCAAAAATCCCAACAGTTGGGATTTGGGGCCAAATTTTTATTGCCTCAAGATAGATAGTGTGAATTGTCCATAGGTATAATGAAAAATAGCCGCTCAGAGAAAATCAAGGATGGGTGATCAATAACAAGAGCCATAAAGTTTGCAATTGGGCAGAGTTTGGTGGGAACTCATTTGGGTGCCATCAATGGCCACGCTAGTTTCCAAACAAGTTATGCTGCAGGACATTCTTTCAACCTGTGAAGCAAATTGTCTTTTACACCACAAACTTTGCATTGTTTGTGGTTGAGCAGGACTGCTTGGCTGTTCATTAGGCCTTTTGTAAGCATATCCAGATGTGAGCCCTAATTTTAGGGTGGAGAAAATCATGTGTCAAAATTTTTTAAAAAAAATTCTGAGTTATTTTGTTTTTGGCTGATCATTTTGGTCCAGGAGATTGATACAGGCTTGGGTTCAGGTTCTTGAAGTGGGGTAGTCCTCCACTGTGACTTGTGCGCCCCTGCATTCCTGAGCATAGGTGTGGGTTACAAACCATCAGTTGTGTTGGCCCCTTGTGATGCTGAGTGAGATCAGCCACTCATCTCAACGGATTATCTTCAGTACTTCACAGAAGAAGCTCAAGTACTGGTGTGGACTGTGGGCATTTGGGTTGGCCGTCAGGTAGGACAGGAGGGTGTTTTACACTGTGGGGTTGGCAAGTCTGAGATCCCTGGCCAGGTTGATTGGTGCGGAGTGCAACCAGTGGTTCAGTTTGGGGGTTGGGATTGTCACTCTAACTATCCACTTAACAGATAATTTCTATGATTGGGAGACATGGTTAGTGAGTCCTAGGCCTCCTTCCATTATTAGTCTGAGGAGCAGGCCTATTCATATTTAGCCTCTTCTGCCATCCCACAACCATGACTACAATAAGGCCCTGATGTGGTCATGGAACTCTGAGGAGAAATGAGACAACTGCAGCTGGGAACCAGAGGATCAGAAGCTGGAGGAAATTTGTAACTATGACTCACCCCATGAGTCTCATTTGCCACCCTCTCAAGGAGGTGATGTAGGACGTGAGCTTTCTGGACAAGTGTAAGTCCTGGGGAACGTCCCGTTTGTGTGGATTGGGAAATTTCCCCATTTCCAAATAGGAAGAGTCTAAAGAGGGTGGCTGTACCCCTCATCACCTAGGGCGACCTCACCCACATTTTAGATGAGCGTTAGGTAACAGCACTCCCTCTAAATATTCCTCCCCCCAGTACCCATGCTCACTTCTTCCAAACTAGTATGCCAAATTGAGAAAATCTGCACCAAGATTACAGAATCAAAGATGAAAGATCCGTAAACAACATGGATAAAGCTGACAATCAGGAACTAATAGTCAAGAAGGGACAAGTATCGAATTATTAACTGGGTTTGCTGACAGTTTTGACTTGGCTAGCAGTATGATCGCCGATGTCACACTGCTCAAAATTGTCAGGGATGATCCCCAATGAGCAGATGGAACCTTTGGGGTCATTTGCCAATAACTTGAAACCCCTATCTAATGAATTGGGAGTTGCAGCTGACATAACTCATTTGGTCAAACAAATACATCAGCGACTGGGAACAGGTGGGTTGGGCATCTTAAAACTGTTTCCAACCAATTGGGACTGCCCCTATGTGGGGTGGCCCTGGGGAATTCCATTTACATGTTGGGCAAAATGCTGTCATGCCAACTGATGAAAACACTGTCAAGCCTTGGCCCAGGCGTTCACGGCCAAATCAATATTATTTCAGATTTGCACCGAATCCTTTGATGCTAGTTCTAACAAAACTCATTTTCCCCTCTCTCCTGAAAATTCGCCAGTTTAGGTTGATTTTGAGTGCCCCAATCCCTTCTTGCACCCACTAACAAATCAAAAAATATTTAATTGGCTGCATTACACCGAGGAAATTGTTAGTTAATACTCTTTATATTTCATTTTCAATAAATTCCCACTAGTACCCTGATTTTTTATTTACTTGAATTCTTCATGTCAAAGTCACAATGGCACTTTCTGGTGGTCCATTAGTTTCTACACCAGATGGGCATTACCAGTTTTTATATTTACAATCTCTCACCCTAGTCAACTGGATCCAAAGTGCAAGAAATTTTGTGGGAATTTAACCCCATTCTTAAAGCTATCCATTATCAAGATATCAAAATTCTATGGCTTTATATGACTCATTTACAAGTAATGATCCTCCCCCTTGTCTCTACATTAGCTATGAACCCTCCCACCAGCAACCCCAAAGTAGTAGACCCAATAGTATAATCCCCTGAAGCAAGACCCTCAGTGTCTGGGTTGGTTTCTATTTGGTTTGTTATCAGTTTCCTTTTTATGCTCATCCTACATCAACTAGTCATTAATACCCAATTTGCGGCAACATACAACGTCATACAAGCGGCAATGCCACGGGCATTCTGGCTTGGCTTTTGGGTGCTCACGCATCCCAACTGACAGGCCAGTCTCAACATATTCTGCCATTTTCATGACATAATTGACCAACTATTGTTTCCTGCATTTTTCGCCCTTCTCTTTGAGTTGAGCGCCGCAATGGTTACCCTTTACCAAATGAACGTTCAGTGAGAAGTCTGCTTTCTGTTGATTGTTTGGTCCTTCGCTGATTTGGTGGGTAGTGTTCACATTACCTTGGAGAAGCTCCTTCAGGGCAACAGAGTCCCATGGATAATTACCCGTCCCTCACCTAATGTTCAAGAAGGAATCTGAGTGTTCCTTCCTGTGACATTGTTAATTAAGCTCTTGTTGCCCTTTCTGAGGTGCAAATGCGTTCCACTATTGACCTTTTCTAATGCCGCTGCACTATCCAATGCCTAACAAGGGGGCGCTCTTTTGGATGCAGTAGATTGAGATTCCCGTTGGTGGGTACAAGGACTTCAGTGTTCTACTTCACAAGCAGGAGATTTCTTCTCGCTAATTGCAGTAGTATTGGTGGCTTGAAACCCCCCTGTGTCAAATGCAGACTGTTTATTCCAATTGCTTTCTTCCATGACCAAAGCTCCCATCTTGGCTTTATTAATCACAACCTTCTGTGAACAGGCTCCCACTCTAGAGTCTTCTTGTGACATGCTCCAAGCAATCTATAGATCAGTGCTGGGTTCTGCCTCTGCCCATCACGAAGCTTGATCCACCCCTATGGGAACAATATTCAATTATTCAAAGCTGTGATCACCATCAACGTCTCCCCTCGCCATTCTCCCCACTTTCAAGTAGAAAATTATATGATCAGACTACCCAACTGACAACTCAGATTTAGTCCATACTGTTAAACCAGTATTGATTTGGCCTCAGAATCAGCCAATACCCCCGCGCCCAAGTTGGTTTATCCTAGTACACCTATTAATGGATCAGTAAAAGCCCAAATTGAAGAAGTAGGTTTCCAAGCCCTTACTCTTTCCAACTTTAAACCTGAAAAGGTCCCTGGCCTTCCCTTTGGTTTACTTGCCATCTCTTCACTTACAGCGGAGGTGACCACATCTATTAATAAACAAAACTTCACCTATTTTTTATTGCCCACGAAGATTAGTATCAGGTCTCACCATGTCTCCTTTGAGGCTTTGGTGGATACCAGAGCCGCAGCTAGTTTTATGAGCATTGAGCTAGCCCAACAATTGGAGCTTGACCTGGCCATATGAGCGTCAGTGATGGTTGTTTTTCAGCCTCCTAGAACTCATATCAAGTCTGATGGCTGGTGCCTCTCTTGGAACATCAGTTTAGCTTTTGCGATCAGTTCTCAGCAATTTCAAACTTGGTGTTTCCTGTAATCTTGGAGTTTTGATGGTGGCGCCAACAAACATGTTATAAACACCTGGAGTCAAATATGTTGTCATTTGTTGATGATCAAATGGAGGGAGAATTTCCTTTAGTTAATATTTTTAAGAAAACTCAAGTCCACAGTTCCATCCCTTCCCTCGTTTCCCCTGCGGGACTTTTGTCCAATTTTCTGAAGGATTAATGCGCTATCAAAGTATCTTTAATTCCAAGAGGTGAACTGCCTTCAAACGCATACTAAGTATGACTTAAGATTCTTGACAACAGTAAAGTTGGTGAATATCAACTATCCTTTATATCCACACACAGCGGAGGAGGAGGTTGCTCTCAACACCTGGTTAGACAGGATGTGAAAAAATATTTTTATTAAAAGAGACATCATCCGTTACATATACCATCATTTTTTCCAAGAAGGATGATGGTTCCCTCCATCCAGCGTGGATTATAAACCTAAATAAAATTGCAGTATACAATCCATACTCTTTACCCCTAGATCAAACTATCAGTCAAGAAATCACCAAGTCTCATGTGTTCTCCAAGCTCGATTTCATTAATGGCTTAAAATAAAAAAGGGTGATGGCAGGGCAAGGATGGCTTACCACCATCCGAATTAAATGAGGTATTTTTCAATTCTGTGTAATGCCCTTCAGGTTGAAGAATGCGCCAGCCACATTCCAAAGAATGAACGATAGTGTGTGCTGGGCGACCTTCATTTCACTTGCCCAATTGCATATATTGACGACATTTTGGTTCACTCCTAAACTCCTGAACAATTTGCAAAAGACTTGGAAGCAGTAGTGGCCACTTTGCATAAGGCGGGCCTTTTTGTTAAGCCTTCAAAGTGTGATTTTTATAAAGAGGAAGTTACTTTTCTCAAAAGCCTTGTCCTAAAGGATGGATATGCGATTTTCCTAACAAGTTGGATGTTATCCACGAATGGCCAACTCCAACAACCCAAAAACAATTAAAAAGTTTCTTGGTCACGATAATTTTCATGGTGAAATTCTCCTCAGCCCTTTCCCAGTTTGCCGCTCCACTTCAACCCCTCATGGGTAAGAATGTGCCTTTTCATTGGACACCTGAGTGCTAGTAGGCGTTTGAGTCAATTAAAGAGGTGTTCTTATCTCCTCCCATCCAAAAACATGTGAACTCTTCCAAACCATATATTATTGCTTGTGATGCTTCATCAGTGGCAGTGGGTGCAGTTCTGCTCCAGGAGCACGATGGCATAATACATCCAGTCACCTACTTTTCCCAGAGATTTTCCTCTACTGAGCAATCATGGTCCATCTAAGATAAGGAGTTGACAGCCGTAGCATGGGCGTTGAATAACTGGTAGTATCTGTTAAAGGATGCTCAGCATGAGTTAACTGTGCATACTGATCACCAAGCCCTTCTGTATTTCCACAAACCACAGAAATAACACAAAGTCAAGTTCCTAACTATTGAGATTTGTGCTGTTTCAATCTTAAATATGAATTTGTGAAAGGCACACTAAACGTGCTCCCAAATTTTCTTAGCAGCAACCTGGCCAACTGTTCCTCAGACTCAGATGAAGTGGATTTACTTACTGTGATTCCCTTCACTCAAATTCTGTCTATTGTCCCTCCTGTGGTCTCATCAGTCAACTTTGCTCCTGAAGCTCCTCTTATTTCAAGATTTTTACCATCTCAAATTACCTGCCCCAAAGGAGTGGAGTTATTTGATCAATTGTCCCTTCAAATCACAAACATCCCTATAATCCTTGGTGAGGGTCTCATCTATTTTTGGTCGTGGGTTTGTGTTCCTACTCTCTTTAGAGCCAAGGTGTTTCAAGAGCATCATGATCCTCCCAAAATTGGCCATCGGGTAACAAGAAATTTATTGATTTAATAAATTGGACTTATAGTTGGGCAAAGTATAAAAAAAGTTCTGGCCCAGATCACCGATTGCATTACCTTGTGCATGGGTCAAGTCAGATCTTTCAGGAGAAATGGCCTCCTACATCCTTTACAACAGGTGAAAGGGTCCATGGTCATTGGTGTCCATGGATTTTATTGTCAAAATTCCCTGTTCTAATGGGTTTATGGCAGTGATGGTGGTGATCGATTGTTTTACCAATTTTTCCTTATTTATTCCATGTCCTTC
Organism: Massospora cicadina; assembly: GCA_022478985.1. Taxonomy (NCBI): domain Eukaryota; kingdom Fungi; phylum Entomophthoromycota; class Entomophthoromycetes; order Entomophthorales; family Entomophthoraceae; genus Massospora; species Massospora cicadina. Next base: position 100,078 of record JAKSZP010012083.1, read on the forward strand.
AATGATTATGTCAGAAGAAAACAGCTCATCTCTCGTGATCCATTTGTTTAATGTGTTTGTTCTTCCACAAGAGATTATCAGTGACCGTGGTTTACAGTTCACAGCGTGGTTCTGGAGTAAACACTTATTTATTTTGAAAATTTCCCCCTGCCATTCCACAGTCTATCATCCCCAGTCTGATGGTAAAACAAGCGAGTTAATCAAATTTTAGAACAGTACCTGCGCTGCTATGCTTTAGCTGCACAGGATACCTGGACTAATGACCTTCCCCTCGCTCAATTTTCCTACAACAACGGAATTTACGATTCTACAGGGTTTTCTCCATATAAAGCGAAATTATGGTATAATCCCTTTTTTGGTCAGTCCCTGCTTGCATCCTGAGGTCCCAGCTGCCACGAATAGTACTGAGCACATTTGGTCTACTCAAACCTTAGTGCAAGAGCATCTCACTAAAGTTATTAATGATTACAAGCAGTTTGTGGCTCAAAAACAGCTTCCCGGCCATGGCATAGTAGTGAGTTCATATGTTATGCCCAATATGCGCCATTTGCGGATGCAGGTACCCTCTCAGAAGTTTGCAAGCAAGTGTTCAGGTTCCCACTTGGTGGAGGAAGACTTTGGCAATGGTTCTTTCTGGGTAAAGCTGCAATCTCATTGGAAACAGCTCCCCGTCTTCCACGTTTCTCAGTTGTCCTCATTTAAGGGGACTGTTCCCAAGGACCCAGAGCTAATTGTAATTGGGGATGCAGAGGAGGCCGAGGTGAAGACCATTTTAACATCCTGCAAGTCTCAAAGGTCAATTCAGTATCTCATCTCCAGGAAGGGCTACATGGCCTATGAGAACAGTTGGGTTAAGGCTCATGATTGAGCTAACTGCACGGAACTGGTCAAGGCGTTTCATGAGTCCCATCCTGACGCTCCCCCATTCCCCCAAAAAAATTGTGACTTTAATAGTGATCAAGTTGCCCAAGACTCACAAGAATGTAGCCCTCATGTTGTTTCCCAGCAGTGGTGCCCCTCCTTTAAAAAAAGGAAAGGGTAATGTAAGTCCCAGGGAACATCCCCTTTGCGTGGATAAGTAATTTTCCCATTTCTGAATATGAAGGGCCCAAAGAGGGCGGCTGTATTCTTCATTATCCATGGTGACCTCACCCACATGATAGAAGAGTGCTGGGTAACAGCACTTCCTATGAATATAACTCCCCTAGTACCCATGCTCACTTCTGCCAAACTTGTCCAGCGAATTGATGAAATCTAAGCCTAGATTACCAAATTGAAGATAAAAAGTATGAAACCAATGTGGTTGAATCCCCAACAATCAGAAAATTAATAGTCAAGAAGGGACAAGTATCAAATTATCATCTTGAATCGCTGATAGTTTTGATTTAGCTAGCAGTATGATTGCCAATGCCAAACACTCCTTGGAATCATTGGGGATGATCCCTGATGAGCAGATGGAACCTTCAGGGTTATTTGCAGATAATTTAAAAGCCCATATCTAATGAATCAGGAGCTGTGGCTGATGTAACTTATTTGGTCAAATGATCACCCTTGACCAGACACAGGCAGGTTGGGCATATTGAACCCGTTTCTAAACATTTGAAACCTTTCCTATGTGGGGTGGCCCAGGGAAATCCTGTTGCTCATTAGGCCTGATGCTGTCGCACCAACAAATGAAATTGCATTTGAGCCTCAGCTCAGGCGTTCACGGCCAAACCAATAGCAACTTGGCCTGCCACTGAATCCTTTGTTGTTGGCTCTTATTCAATCTTTTTTCTCTCTTCCCCAAAAATTTGTCAGTTTAGGTCAAACTTGAGGTCACAATCTTTTCTTGGACCCACTACCAAATCAAACACTATTTAATCAGCTGCATTGCACTAAGGAAATTGTTGATTAATTCTCCTTATTTTCATTTCCAATAGATTCCCACTAGTAACCAAAATTATTTACTTAAATTCTTCTTGCCAAAGTCCCAATGGCACTAACCTGGTGGTCCGTCGGTCCCTACACCAGATGGACATTATCAGTTTTGATAGTTATAATCAATCCCACCATAGTCAACTGGATTCAATGCGCAAGAAACTTCTGGGAATTTAACCCCATTGTTGAAGCTATCCTATATCAATATATCAAAAAAAATTCTATGGCCTTATATGACTCTTTTTAAAGCAGATTTCCTCCCCCTCATAACTACATTAGCGATGAACCCTCCCACCAGCAACCCCAAAGTGGTAGACTCAGTAGTATAATCCCCTGCAGCAAGACCCTAAGTGTCTGGGTTGGTTTATTTTTGGTTCCTTAACAGGTTTCTTTTTATGCTAATCCTACATCACTGAGTCATTGTTATCCAATTTCCAGCACCATACAACGTCATACAAGCAGCAACGCCACTGGAATTCTGGCTTGTTTTTTGGGTGCTCACGCATCCTGATTGGCAGGCTGGTCTAAACATAATTTGTCATATTAATGACAACAAGCCAGTTCTTGATCCTGGGCAGGTCTGGTCCGTTGGGGTTCAGGGTGATTCCCAGGTGTTTCACTGGGCTTCCAAAGGCGCCACACTGTATGGGGCCCAGATTCTGCCCTGTTTCTTGGTTCATGTGAATTTTGGTGGATGGCAGAGTGGTCCTTAAGTGCTACCAAATTGTATGCATTTTTAAAAATTCTACTAAATATACTTGTTTTATTATTTAAATCCATGATTTGGTTTAACCCAATTAACTTTAAAATTTTGGATAAGTTTATTTACTTTAATAAATTTGTATGGACAGTTGCTTCATTGCCAGTTACATCATACTTGGTGAGGTTCTGAGACCTGCAATTAAGGTTTTGGCTGTCAAATTAAAGTTTATATAATTTAAATTACTTAAATTGGTTCTTAAGACTTCAATATCTTGTATCAAATTGTTTAAACTGGTTTTGTCATGTCATCTGGTTGATTCGTTGCTGGTTTTATCATTTCTGGATATTTTTGAAACATGCAATTAAATGCAATACTTATCTGTTTATCAAGATATAATTTTGGATTTGGCTTTGGGTCAGTTGATGCAAGGATGACTTAATTATCAATATTTATGACAAGCTCCTGATTTGTTGCATTTGAAATTAATCCACCTTTGAAATTTTTAAATGCGTTTTTTGTGAATTGCAATCAATATAGTTTCTCTTCTTCCAATTCACCATGACGTCATTCTTCCTTGGACGGCCATGGTGCCAGGTATTTAAGGCCCAGTTGTCACCCAACTCAGATACTATTTCTGGCTGAGTGGGGGTGGCAGGAAGCAGGGTGGCTGTGGCCAGGGCCTTTGGCAATCCCTAGTTCATGTTTTGCCATCTCTTGTTGGTTAAATGATTTTTGTGCCACCAAAAAGTAAGATTTCAGTTTTTTTGATTTTTGACTCTTGTATTACTAGCTGTTTTGTATTAGTGAATAATTGACTCAAGTTTCTCTGAGTCCTCTAAGCTTGTAATCCCAATTACTGAATCACCACCATGTGCCAGAGCTTTCAGTGGCGTCTGCTTGCGCACACTGATACCTTAAGATCCACATCCACCGCCCACAACACTGGGTCAAAAGCTAGTTGTATAGCATGGGGCTTAAAGGGTCTCCTTGCCTCATACCACATTGAGGCGATATTTTTGCTGATCTGAATCCAGAGCCTAAAACTGACATGCTAGTGGTAGTCATTTGCTTCATTGTCCAGAAATGAATTTATATGGCAGGTATGATCTTTCCATGCAGTAGTGCAGGTACGACCAGTCTACCCTGTTGTAAGCTTTTTGTTGGTCTAAGTATACTAAACCCCCACTAGAGTTTCACTGGGTGGCGTTGGTGACCATGTAGGTGTTGTCCTTGATGCTCCTGCCAGGACAAGAACCATGCTGATTTGTTGAGATTATATTCCTCCCAATTGACCCCAGAAGACACTCCAGGATTTTCAAAAGCAGTCTTGAGTAAAGATTAAACGGCAAGATTGGAGGCAAGTTGTCAAGTTAATTTGTGTTGCCTTTTTTGTGGAGAAGAACAAGCAGGTCTTCATCCCCTCCAGACATCAGCTTGGTCTCATCCAGGAATCTGTTGAGTGCAGTGAGGAGGATGTGGCTAAGGAAGTATGGAAAGCTGCAATCAACTCATACGGGACCCATTTTGGCCTGGGCTCTTCCACCGGGAAAGTCTCTTGATTGCCACATTGAGCTCTTCCTTCATTATTAAAGCCGTGAGGGCCGATGTGTCCAGGGTCAGGGGTGGATCTACCCTCTCAAGGAATGACTAGATGTCTTGAGGTAAAGCACCCATGTTTAAGTATAATTTTGTGCAGTAATTGTGCGTTATTTATGCTAGCGCCTCTGGAGAATGCGCTAAAGTGCCATAATGTGTGGCCAAAGTATCATATTGGGTCTGGGATTTCTGAGTGGTGAACTGGCGCATAAAGAATCTGGGTGACTTTTCGCCCTTGGCCACCAGTTTTGCTCCTGCCTGTAAGGTGAGCCTCTCCTGGGCTTCCTGCTGAAACCTTGGATCTCAAGGGCCAACTAAACCCATTCCCCCATCCAGTTGGTGCTGTGGCCCGTTTGTGGGCGTTCTTCTCATGATGTGTTTATTGGTTGATCGCCCTTTGAAGAGATGTTTCAGCCACATGCCTCCTGGAGGATGTAAATTTTGTGGCAACGACCATTTCAGCTTTGAGACGTCCCCAGGTCTAGATCAGGTCCTCAATGAGGGGATCCCTCACGTCTTGGGACAGTGTTCATACTGTTAGCAAGAGGGAAAAATCAGCATTATTCACAAATTGTGGATTTATCTTTTCACATTTTGCAGCAGTTGTTCCTGATTCTCTGACCTTAAGGTAATCCTTACCAGCTGATATCCAAGTTGGTGATACTAACTGTTTTAAAGTTTCCTATCAAGCGCTTAAGGGTTGTCAGGATGCCAATTAGGTCAATGCGTGTCATTGAGAGCAACTTTCATCTAAGAAATGTGGCCTTATTATGTGCTCAAGGGTTGGCATGCATTTGGGCGTGCATTAATAAGTCCCATTGTAGCCATGAGCGATGCAAGTTCCTAGTGTCTGCAGGGATGATCAATGTCTGTGGCCATCTATCTGCTGCTCTTATGAGCCAATAGTTCATGTAACCTAGAAGAAATCTGTCTTCCAGTAGTGGTAATTTGGCCACCTCCTCAAAGAAGTTGGGGCATAGGTGTGACCAGGGTGTACTGATTTCCTCACCAGGTGATAGAGATGGCTAGGAGTCTCCACCTAGTTTAACAGTTGACAATTTGATGGTGATGCCCCTTCCTGGTTTGATCATAGACCCGCAGAGGGTGGACCAAGTTGAGAAGTTTGGGAGAGTATCTGGGTCCACTTAGGTTGATCCCCCTCAGGAAATGACTCTCCTGGATTGCTAGGATGTTGGCCGGAGGTTTTTGCAGGTGCTAAATTTTCTTGTCTCAGGATGTGGTGGCCTCATCCCTGCGATATTGAACATCCCTATTGTGATCAGAATACCCAATCACCACAATTGTAAGTCCTGAAGAACGTCCCCTGTGTGTAGATCGGTCGCTCTTCCCATTTCCAAGCAAAAAGGGGCTGAAGAAGGTAGCCATGCCCCTTGTCACCCAGGGCGATCTCACCATGTTGTAGACGAGCGCTGGATAATGGCATTCCCTCTTTGAACCCCTCCCACAGTACCTTTGTTCACCTCAGCCGAACTCATTAGACAGATTAAGGAAATCTGTGCCAAGATCTCCATGTTAAAGTCGTTATCTCTGAAACTGATGGTCATTAAGCCCAACAATCAGAATTTGCATAGTCAAAGAGGGATGAATATTAGTTATTGGCCGGAAATGCTGATGGTTTCATATTGCCCAACAGTGCAATTATCAAGATTAACCTCCTTTCAAAATCATTGGGGATGATCCCTGATGTGCAGTTCCATCCAGAAAATCAGGAGTTGTGGCCGATGCAGCACTTTTGACCAAATGAATGGTCCAGTGACCAGACACAGGTGGGTTGGGCATCCCAAACCATCTCAACCAATTGGGACCGCCCCTACATAGGATGGCCCTGGGGGATCCCCATTGCTCATTGGGCCAGATGCCGTCATGCCAACTTCTGGAAATGCAGTCAGATTTTGGTTCAGGCGTTTGAGGTCAAACTGACAGTGACTCAGACTGCTACCAAATCTTTTGATGTTAGTTCCTATTGAGCTTATCTTCCCCCATCCCCAAATATTTCGCCAGTTAAGTCAAACTTGAGGTACCTGATCCCAGCTTGTTCCCGCATCAAATGAGCACTATTTAAACAGTTGCGTCACACTGAGAAAATGTTGGTTGATTTTATTTCTTCTTTTTCACTAAAAATTTCTCTCCTATATTTATTCTTTTATGTTGAAAGACAAACCGACCTTTCTGCCAGCACTCACACACCACTCAGGTTAGTAGCCATATTTGTCTGTTATCTTATTATGTGCCTGTATCATATTCTGGCTCACTGGCACTTATTGGTAAACTCCTCTCTAGTTTCATAACCGTCGTACCAGCAGCAGTGCCTTTGGCATTCTGGTTTGCCATTTGGGTGCTTCACACCTAGGCTGGCAGGCCGGTCTAATTCTAACTTGCTGTTTGCCTGACATAATTGACCAAACATTATTTCTAACCATTTTCGCCTTTCTCATAGATATTGGCGCAGCAATGGTTCCTTCTTTTCAGATGAACCAGGTTGTGAAGAGATTTTTTCTTGTCCATAATAGCCAGTACCACTCAAAATGTCCAAACCATACCCCATAGTCCAGTGGCTATTATGCCCATGTCAGTAGGTTCTGACAATCTGACTTGTGATGAGCTTACTACCCCTATGAACCTAGAGGTTTCCCATGACTCCACTATCATCTCTTAGGTATCACTGGACTCAACCACAACTACCAATAAAGAGAACTTTGCTTACTTCTTACTACCCATGAAGATTAGTGTTGGTTCCCACCACATCTCCTTTAAGGCTTTTGTGGATACTGAAGCCACGGGCGATTTTATGAGTGTTGAACTAGCCCAACAATTAGAACTTGACCTGGATACAGGTCCTTCAGGGATTGTTGCTTTGTCAGCCTCCCAAACCCCATACCTAGTTCGCCGGCCAGTTTTATTCTCAGTACACCAGTTCTGCTTCTGTGATCAGTATTTTTCTATGCCAAACTTGGTGTTTCTGGTGATCTTGGGGGTTGGATGGTGGCGCCAACAACATGTTAGGATCCACCTGGAGTCAAACATGATGTCATTTGTTAATGATCAACTGGAGGGTAAATTCCTTTAGTTAATACTCTCAAGAAAATTCAAGGTCTTAGCTCCATCACTTCCCTCATTTCCCTTTGGGCCTTCCATCTAATTTTCCCAAAGAATTGATGCACTATCAGAGTATCTTCGATTCTGAGAAGGCGGATCATCTTCCCCCTCACACCAAATTCAACTTAAGATTCTGTACGATGGTACAGTTGGTGAATATTAACTGCTCGTTGTATCCCCTCACAGCGGAGATGGAGGTTGCGCTCAACTCTTGGTTATATGATATGCTTAAAAAAGGGTGGTTGTTTAAGGAGACATCACCAGTCGTGTCTCCCATCATCTTCGCCAAAAAGCCAATGGTTCCCTCCATCCCTGTGTGGATAATGGACACTTAAACAAAGTTATGGTTCAAGATCCCTACCCCATGCCCCTGGAGCAGACGATCAGCCAAGCAATTGCCAAATCTCATATGTTCTCTAAATTGGATCTTGTCAATGCCTTCAACCAGAATTGGTTAATGGAAGCCAAGAATGGCTAACAGAGATCCAGATGGATCGAGGCATTTTCCAATTCCACGTAAAGCATTTTGAGTTGAAGAATGTGGCCGCTAGATTTCAATGAATGATTGACAGTGCACTGTGCGATCTCCAGTTCAAATGCATGGTCATGTACTGAAAACATTCTGGTTCACTCCCTGACTCCTGAACAACATGCTCATGACTTATGTCAGACATTCTCCTTCTCAACTTTAGAAAAAGAATGTTGGAGGTAAAAATGCCCCCGAATCCACTACCATGATTGGCCAATTATATGTCCAATCTTCTAACAATACTATGGTTAAGGAGGATATGAGTACCATCAGCCAAAAGACCCTGGCAGATTCTCAGTGGAACCCTACCCATTGGGAAAACATGCTTTATAATCAAAATCAACTCATTAAGGTTAAAAATGATAAGTGGATTGCTCTGACTCCTTGGCCAAATTTGGGGCGTCCATCACATGGTTTCCCCTGAGGTGAGAAGATCTTACCCGCCGGTGATTGGGTGCAATTTAGAAAATCATTACCACACGGGTTTGTTCTTCCCCAGAATATTTTAACTCACTCTGATAGGCCAAAGCCTAATCTTTCTTAATTTGGATGACTAAGCTTTTTAATACTATAGCCCTAAATTCCCATGGCCCCAATATTTGAACTAGGTTAAATATGAAATACTAGTATCAAATTGGGGAGATTTTTCTGGCTTGCCCCGCACTAATAGTATATTTAAAAAGCTTTAAAGAAAGCATTTATTAATATAATTACTTTTATTTTAAAGGTAAGTTTTATATATATTTTGAGAAATATTTGTGGCATCCGTCAGTGGATCCCACAACTTGGAAGCAGTCATGGCTGCTTTACATAAGGCAGGCTTGTTCATCAAGCCTTCCAAATGAGAGTTCTATAAAGAGGAAGTTACCTTTCTTGGGAACCTAATCCTTAAGGATGTTATGAAAATCCCTCATAATAAGATGGACGCTATCCGTGAATGGCTGACTCTGACAACCCAGAAACAGTTATGGAGTTTCTTGGGAACTATTATCTTCTAAAAAAATTTCCCTGGCTCTTTCCCAGTTGGCTGCCCCACTCCACCCCCTCACCAGCAAGGATGTACTGTTTTGTTGGATGCCCAAATGCCATCAGGCGTTTGAGTCAATCAAAAAAGTGTTTTTATCCCCTCCCATCCTGAATATGTGGATCCTGCCAAACTGTAAGTCATTGCGTGTGATGCCTCCTCAGTGGCAGTGGGTGCAGTACTGCTCCAAGAGCATGAGGGCTTGGAACATCCAGTCGCCTAATTTCCCTGAAAATTTACATCTATGGAGCAATCCTGGGCCATCTATAATAAATACTTAGCATCTGTAGCATGGGCATTGACTCATTGACGGTACCTGATACAGGGTGCCCAGCATGAGTTAGCTGTTTGCATGGATCACCAAGCTTTATTGTATTTCTGTAAACCCCCAAAATTTGTGCATCGACAAGCTTGTACCTATTCAGGCTTGTGCAGTATCAATTATAATTACATTTTTGTAAAAGGTGCGCTTAATGTACTTCCCAATTTTCTCAGCTGCAACCCCGCCCAATGTCCCAAAGATTCAGAGGAAGCAGACCTCATTACCATGATTCCCACTGCTCAAATTTTGTCAATTGTTCCCCCCATTGTCTCCTTTGCCACCTTTGCTCCTGATGCCCCGCTTGTTGCTCAGGTCTTAGCTGGCCAAATGATTTTCCCCAAAGGGTTGAATTTATTTAAGCAATTGTCCCTCCAAGATAATAAAATATCTCCGTACTCTTTGGTGGAGGGTCTCATTTATTTCTGGTCGCAAATTTGGGTTCCCCCTCTCTTCAGATCTGAGGTAGTTCACGTGCATCATGACCCCACCCACAATTGGCCATCCGAGCAATAAGAAAGGCATTAGCTTGATCAAGAGGACCTACAAATGGGCAGGTTTTTAAGGAAGTTCTGGCCTGGATTGCCAATTTCGTTACTTGTGCTTGGGCTAAGTCATATTGCTCTGATAGAAATAGGCTCCTAAACCCCTTACAACAGGCGGAGGGTCCATGGACATCAGTGTCCGTGGATTTTATCATTGAACTCCCCTGCTCTAACGAGTTTATGGCAGTGATGGTGGTGGTGGAGCATTTCACTAAATTTTCTCTTTTATTCCCGGTGCTTCCACAATTACATCAGAGGAAACTGCCCATCTATTTAAATGCCAAATGTTTTCAATGTTTGGTTTCCCACAGGAGATCATCAGCGACCATGGTCCACAGTCCACAGCGCAGTTCTGGAGTGAACTCTTATCCATTTTAAAAATCTCCCCCTGTTGCTCCATGGTGTATCATCCCCAGTCCAATGGGCAGACTGAGCGAGTTAACCAATTCCTAGAACAATACCTGCGTTGCTATGCTGCAGCCACACAGGACACCTAGGCTAAAAAGCTTCCCCTCGCTCAATTCGCCTACAGCAATGGGACCCACGCTTCCATGGGGTTTTCTCCTTATGAAGCGATGTTAGGATATAACCCTTCCTTTTCAGTCAGACCCTGCTTGCATGCTGAGGTCAAAGCTGCCATGGATCATGCTGAACATATTAGGTCTATTCAATCCTTGGTGCGGGAACACCTCATTAAAGCTATTGAAGACTACAGGTGGTTCTCGGATCATAAGCAACTCCTGGGTCATGTAATATTGGTGGGCTCCTATGTTATGCTAGATACATGTCATTTGAAAATGCAAGTACCCTCCCGCAAGTTCGCAAGTAAGCGTTTGGGCCCCCACTTGGTGGAGAAAGACTTGGGCAATGGTACATTCCAGTAATACTGCCAGACCATTGGAAACAGCACCCCATTTTCCACGTTTACTAGTTGTCACCTTTTAAGGGTACTGTTCCCATAGTCCTGAGCAGATAATAATTGAAAATGTAGAGGAAGCTGAAGTGGAAGGTATCCTAGCATCCTGCAAGTCCCATCAGTCCGATCAGGATCTTGTGGCCTGGAAAGGCTATCCATCCTATGAAAACAGGTGGTTAAAGCCCACAATTTCGCTAACTTCATGGAGCTGGTCAAGGGTTTTCACGAATCCCACCCCAACGCCTCCCATCTCCCCCCCCCAAAAAAAGTCACAATGGTAATGGCGATTAAACTACCCTAAGGCGCACAAGAATGTGGCACTTGTGAAGTTTCCCAGAGGTAGTTCCCTTTCTTTGGAAAAAGAAAAGGGTAAAGTAAGTCCAGGGGAACATCCCCTGTGCATAGATCAGTCGCTCTTCCCATTTCCAAGCAAAAAGGGGCTGAAGAGGGTGTCCATGCCCCTCATCACCCAGGTCGATCTTGCTCACATAGTAGATGAGCGCTGGGTAATGGCCTTCCCTCTCTGGTTCCTCCCCCTGTACCTTCATTCACCTTGGCTGAAAACATTAGACAGATTAAGTAAATCTGTGCTGAGATCGCCGAATTAAATTCAATCACTCCAAAACCAATGGAAAAAAAGCCCAAAAATCAGAATCCGCATATTTAAAAAAGGATGAAGATTGGTTTATTGGCCGGAATTGCTAACAGTTTGATTTAGCCAGCAGTGCAATCGTCAAAATTAACCCCCTCTTGAAATCATCAAGGCTGATTCCCCAATGTGCAGCTCCCACCTGGAAAATCATAAGTTATGGCCAATGCAGTGCTTTTGACTGAACAAACAGTCCAGCAATTGAGCACTGGTATGTTGGGCATCCCAAACCTGTTCCCTGCCAATTGGGACCGCCCCTACATAGGGTGGCCCTGGGGGATCCCCGCTGCTCATTAGGCCAAACGCCATCATGCTAATCACTGGAAATGCAGTTGGATCTTAGTTCTGCCATTTGAGGTCAAACTGACAGTGACTCGGCCTGCCGCCAATCCTTTGATGTTAATTCCTATTGAGCTTATCTGCCCCATCCCCAAATATTTCATCAGATAGGTCAAACTTGAGGGACCTGATCTCAGCTTGTTCCCGCATCAATCAACCACTATTTAAACAGTTGCATTGCACTGAGAAAATTGTTGGTCAATTTTCTTTCTTTATTTCCATTAAAGAATCCTTTCCCTACGATTTTATTTTTTATGTTGGAAAACAAACCGCCTTTTCCATTGGCACTCACACACCCCTCGGGGTTAATGGCTGTATTTGTCTGGTATCTTTCTAAGTGCCTGTATGAGATTATGGCTCACCAGCAATTATTGGTGAAACTCCTCTCTAGTTTCATATCCATAGTACTAGCAGTAGTGCCTTTGGTATTCTGGTTTGCCATTCAGGTGCTTTGGCGCCTAGGCTGGCAGGCTGGTCTAATTCTAACTTGATGTTTGCCTGACAACAATCGCCTTATTGGATAATTCCAGGCCATTTGACCCAGTTATATCGCAATTCAGGCGATTTATGCTTCAAGTATTTAGATTTGGATTTCTGAGATAACAAGATGAGTTGAGCTGAAGCCACGCTCGCTCCATCAGTAGCTGGAACATCCTGAAAATTTTTGTAGCCTTTATTCTGAGAATTTTTTGTTGAGACTGTAGGTAAGTGACCAGTGTTGTGAAATCTGGCCTGGCTCAGCACCTGTTTATTCCCCACTCCAGTGGGCTACATTTGCCCCTGTGTCAACACCTGCGCCTGCCAGCTTTATGTCCCCTCCATTGATTCCTTTGGGATCTCCTTTAGGATCTTAAAGCGGTTTGCAATTCTGTCTTTGTTGGTTGCTTTTTTAGAATCTAATTCACTTTTTTGGCTTCCTCAGCCCTCGCTCTGGCCTCTTCTCTTCTATTTGCTTTCTCATCCACTTTGGACTCTTTTGCAGTAACTGGCTCAATGTTCTGGTACTTTTCATGTTCCTCCCAGTTGAATAGGGCTGTCATAACCTTGAGTTTTCCAAAATTTTCATCAGTTTCGTCTATTTCCTCTGGGTCCTGTTACTGCTGCTTTCCTATAGCAGGGCATGCATGGGACCAATGACCAAGCACCTGGAAGTGCTGTTAGATGGGTGAAGCCTTCTCTTGGGTTACTTTGAATAATTTTGGATGCTTGTCCCTCTGTAAAAGATGAATTGTGCGATGCAAGGGATCAGATTGGGGTTGGCTTCTACTTCAGGTTTTGGGTCAATGACTACAATCGCCTTCCCAGTGCAGAGTTCAGGCATGAGGTGGAAGCGCTGCAGCTCAAACTGCTTCACTCTTCCATATTCCTCAAGGCCTCTGATAAGCTCTGCTTTGACAAAGTTGTAGAGGAGATCAGTTGGGATATTTGAAGGAGATGAAGAGATCATTATCCTTATCCAGTGGGTAAGGTGTACCTTGACGCAGTGTGGGCACACCTCTGACGGTTACCTCAATAACGACCTTTGCCATGGCATCTGCCTGCTCTGAAGTGATAAAGCCAATGTCAAAAAATCCTTGAAAAATTTTTGCTTAATAAAGTTAGCCTTTTCAGATTAAATTTTCTTTTTTCAGTAATTGCAAACAAGATCTCTGGGTGCTTGACCCCAAAGTTCACTATAACCCTATGCTTACAGGGGAGGAGGGGAGAGAATGGTGGATATTATTGTAAAGCAAAATGCTAGTATAGCATTTTAAGTAACCTTCTGTAGGGACTTACATTTATCAAGTGGTCTGGTTCTTATGGCTTACCAGGAGCTCCTTGTTAGAGCGTTTATGACTTTGAGAATGACATGTTGGCGGAGTTATTACCCTTTGTGATGTTCACCCAGGACTTTTGATTGGAGTTATGCATCTTCTCAATCTGTTCTGATTATAGAATGTTCAAAAACAACTTGAATCTTCCTTAGCTCTATAAAAATGATGCTTAGGAGAAACAAAAGCTAATAATAATAATAAAAATTTATTTGAGGTGGGCCAACCTTGGGAAAAATATACCAACCAAAGAGAGAGGGGGAGAAATTGAAATAAAGGGGCCACAACCTAAAACTGAGTACCGGGGGAGAATGTCATGGCCAGTGTTCTCATGGGACTGGTGGTGTTGGAGGGGGTTTGCTTAAGCTGCTCAGTATATTTATGCTGTTGATGCAGGTTTGCATTTCCAGGTCAATGGTTAGGAAGGGTAGTGGAAATTAGCTCTGAACCATCCTCTGAAGTCAGCGTGGAGTTGCTTCAATAAACAGCCAAATATTGATCGATTTAATAATGTTTTTGTTAAATCAGTTGTGAATATTGATGGGATTTGGGGCCAAATCTTGAATTGCCTCAAGATAAATAGTGTATTGTCCATAGGGAAAGTGCAAAAATAACCACTCGAAGCAATTCTGGTATTGGTGAGTCAATATTAGGTGCCATAAAATTTGAAATTTGACAGAGTTCGATGGTATGCGGTTGGGTGCCATCAGTGGCCACGCTAGTTTCCATATAAGCCAGGCCGTTGGGCACTCTTTCAACCTATGCAGCAGGGTTTCTTTTGCGCCCATACTCTACAGTGCTACTGGTTTGAATTGGACCACTCAGCTGTTCAGTAGGCCCTGTGCAGGCATCGCCAAACGTGAGCCCTAATTTTTGGGTGAAGTAAATTGTGGGTGACAAATTTCCAATTTTTTTTAGTTTTATTCATCATATGTCTGATCATTATGGTCCAGGAGGTCAATATGGGCTAGGGTTCACACTCTTGGCAGGGGGTATTCCACCACTGAGACTTGAGTGCCCATGCATTCCTGAGCATTGGTATGGTTTGTGAATCCTCAGCTGTGTTGCCTCCTTGTGATGCTGATAGGGAACAGCCACGCATCTCAATAGATGGTCTTCAGTACTGTGCAGGAGAAGCTTGAGGCCTGGCGTGGGCTGTGGGCAAAAGAATTGGCCACCAGATAAGACAGGAGGGTGTTTTGCGCTGCAGGATTGGCTAGTCTGAGGTCCGTGGCCAGGTTGATGTGTGCGGCATGTGACCAGTGGTTTGGTTTGGGGGTTGGGCTTATTACTTTAACAAACCACTTACTAAATAAATTATCTGATTGAGCGATGTGGTCAGTGAGGCCTAGGCCTCCTTCCATTCATGGTCCGTGGAACAGGCCTATTTGTATTGGGGCTCTTCTGCCTTCCCACAACCATGACTGAAATAATGCCCTGATGTGGTCATGGAATTCTGATGAAAAGGGGACGATTGCTGCTGGGAACCAGAAGATTGGAAGCAGGAGGGAATTCGCAACTGTGACTCACCCTATGAGTCCCGTATGCCTTCCCCTAAGGGAGGCAATGCAAGATGTAAGCTTCCAGATGAGCCTGTCCTTAATCCCAGGTAGGTCCGGCCTGTTTGGGCTCAGGGTGATGCCCAGTCTTTTGTTTTTTGTGGATATTAGGGGGTGGTGGGGGTAGTTGTTGGGTGTTGGCAAATTATATGCATTTTGTTGAATAAATTTATTTTAATTTTATTTTTTTGAATTTTTGCTTTGGTTCACCTCTTTTTTTGATTCCCACATTGGACAGTGCAAATTACATGGATTTGGCTGGGGAAACGATTCGCCACTGTTTACTTCATCCCCAGTGATGTGCAGAGGAGTACAGTTAAGGTCTCAACCTTTGATTGGTTGAATTAATTTATTTAAATTGTTTTGATTGGGCTCTGAGGCTTTGCAATTTCGTATAAGATAATGTGAATTGGTTTTGGCAGCTCAGCCACTTGATTTGTCACCAATTACATCATACCCAGCCATGGTCTGAGACCAGTGATTAAGGTTTGACTGTTGATTGGTAAATTTAATTGTTTAAATTCTTTAAATTAGCATTTGATACATCATAATTGTGCATATAATTATCTAAATCAACTTCGTCAGAGTGGCTGCCTGATTTGGCACCAATTACATCATATATGGTGATGTGCTGAGACCTGCAATTAAGGTCTTGATTGTTGATTGGTGTAGTGAAATTGTTTAAATTAATTGTATTAGATTCCAAGACATTGGAATCGTGCATTAATTTATTTAAATTAGCTTTATCAGAGCATCTGACTGATTCAGCGCCGATTTCACCCTTCTCAGTGAAGATCTGAGACCTGTATTAAGGTCTCAATCATTGATTGGTGTAAATAAATGATTTGAATAGATTGTATTGAGTTCTGAGACTATGGAATTGTGCATTGAATTATTTAAATTGGTTATGTCAGTTTGGCCCATTTATTCATTGCTGATTCCATCATTTCTGGGTGAAATTTGAAACCTGCAATTAATTGCAGCACTTACCTGCTTATATGAACTGATTTCTGCATTTAAATTCAGATCAGCTGATGCTTCAACTATGTCATTGCCACTATCAACGGCTGGCTCCTGATTCATTGCTTTTGAGATGCATCTGACTTCTGAATTTTCTGAATTCAACTTTTGGCACTTGTAATTGATTTTGTTATGCTTTGTCTTATTGACCATGATGTCAGTTTTCATTGGATGGCCATGGCGTCAGGTATATAAGGCCCATCTTTCACCCACCCCAGATACCTTTTCCAGCTGAGTGGAGGTGACAGGAGGCAGGGTGGCACTAGCTGGGGCCAGTTGGCAAACCCTGGTTCAGGTTTTTCCTCACCGGATTGGTTAGGTGATTTTTGCACCACCAACAGGTAATATATCCATCATGATTTGTTAACCCTTATATTATTAGTAGATTTTTACTGGTTGACAATCGACTCAAGTTTCTCCAAGTCTTCCAAGCTTGCAATCCCTATGACTGAATCTTCAGCGTATGCCAGAGCTTACAGCGGTGGCTGCCTGTACATGCTGATGCCTTCAAGCTCTGCCTCCGCAGCCTGCAACACTGGGTCAAAATCCAGGTTGTACAGCAGGGGGCTCAACGGGTCCCCTTTCCTCACCCCACATTAAGGTAAGATTGGCTGACTGGAATCTGGGGCCTAGGACTGACATCCTTGTTTTAGTCATTTGCTTCATTGCCCAGTCGATGAATTTTTATGGCAGGTGTGCTTTCTCCATGCAACAGTATAGGTACGACCAGTTCACTCTGTTGTAAGCTTTTTGTTGGTCTAGGAATACTAATGCTCCACTAGAGTTTGACTGGGTGACATTGTAGACCGTGTGGATGTTGTCCCAGATACTCCTTCCAGGGACAAAATCATTTTGTTTTATTAAGATCACATTCTTCCTGATTGAACCCAGATGACATGCCAAAAATTTTGAAATCAGTTTGGTGTTGGAATTAATCAGTGAGATTGGTCGCCAGTTATTAAGTGAATGTGTGTCATCCTTCTTGTAAGAGAATAAGCAGGGCTTCATCCCCTCCTGGCATGAGCTTGGTCTCATCCAAGCATCTGTTGAGTGCAGCTAGGAGGATGTGGCTGAGGAGGTCTGGAAATGTCACAATCAGTTCGTATGGGATCCCATCAGGTCCTGGCCTCTTCTGCCAGGGAAGTCTCTTGATTACTGCATTGAGTTCCTCCTTTATTATTGGTGCTGTGAGTGCTAACATGTCTAGGGTCAGGGGTGGCTTTCCCTTGAAAGGAAGGACTCAATGTCCTGAGGTAAAGCTCCCTTGTTTGAGTATAATTTTGTGTAGTACTCATAGGTTATGTCCGCTAGCACCTCTGGGGAGCACACTATTGTGCCATCTTGCACGGCCAGAGTGTCACATTGGGTCCAGAATTTCTGTGCGGAGAACTGGTGCATGAAGAACATGGATTATTTTTCGCCCTTGGCCACCAGTTTTGCTCCTGCCTGTAATGCAAGCCATTCATGTGCTTGCTTGCTGAAACCTTGGATCTCGAGGGTTAGCTGAACCCATTCCCTTGTCCAATTGGTGCTGTGACCCGCTTTGGAGGTATTCCTCTCGGATGTGCTCATTGGTTAATCATCCTTTGAAGAGATGATTCCTCAGCCACATGCCTCCTGGAGGATGTACGTTTCATGGCAGTGACCATTTCAGCCTTCAGGCATCCCCACGTCTGGATTGGGTCTTCGCTGAGGGGGTCCCTCACATCCCTAGCCAGGGTTCATACTGCTAACCAGTGGGCAAAGTTGGTATTAGTTACGGTTTGTGGGTAAATCCTCTCCCATTTTGGGCGAGGCTGCCTGCAGCTCTGACCTCAAGGTAATCCTTACCAACTTATGGTCTAAGTGGGTGACACTAACTGTCTTGATGTTTTCTACCATATGCTTAAGGGTCGCCAGAATGCAGATTAGGTTGATAGTGTCATCGAGAGCAGCTCACCCTCTCTGATGTTTGGCCTAGTCATATGCTCAAGGGTTGGCACATCCTTTGGTCATGCATTGATGACCCCCAATGTGGCCATGAGAGATGCAAGTTCCTGGTGTCTGCAGGAATGATCAATGTCCGGGGGCATCTGTCTGTGGCCCTTGTAAGCCAACAGTTCATGTCCCCTAAGAGGAAACTGTTTTCTGGTAGTGGTAAATTGGCCACCTCTTTGAAGAAATGGCGCAGTCACTGAATTATTGGGGGTGTAAGTATTGACCTGGGTGTACTGATTTCCCTGCCAGGTGATCGTGATGACCAGGACTCTCTCCCCTAGGTGATCAGTTGAGGATGCGACGGTGATGCCCCTGCCTGGTTTGATCATGAACCCAAATAGGGTGGACCAAGTTGAGAGGTTTGGGAGGAGCATCTGGGTCCACTTGGGCTCCTCCCCCCTCAGGCAGTGACTTTCCTGGATTGCCAGGATGTCAGCCGGAGGGTTTTGCAGGTGCTGAATTTTCTTGGCCTGGGACGTGGCAGCCTTCAGGCCTGCAATATTGAATGTTCCTATTGTAATCAGGCTGCCCAATCTGCCCAATCCGCCTTAATTAGATAGTTCCAGGCCATTTGACCCAGTTCTATCACGATTCAAGTGAATCAAGCTTCAAGTACCCATTTGGGAGCTCTGCGCCACTGGGCTGAGTCGAGCTGAGTCAGCGCTCACTCTATCAGTAGCTGGGCCATCCTGAAAATTTTCTGTAACCCTTGTTATGAGTGGTTTTCATTGAGACTACAGGTAGGTGACCGGAGTTGTGAACTCCAGCCTGAACCAGCGCCAGTTCATTTCCTGCTCCCATGAGCTGCGTTTGTCCCTATGTTGCTGCCTTCATCTGCTGGTTTGCTGTCCCCTCCTTCGGCTCTTCAGGGGTCTGTCTTAGGATTTCAAAACAGCTTGAATTTCCAACATTATTGGTTTCTGATATCTGATTCACTTTTTTAGCTTCCTCATCTCTCTCTGGCCTCGGCTCATCGCTTTGCTTTCTCCTCTGCTTTGCATTGTTTGGTGGTGACCAGTTTGACTATTTGATACTCACCATGTTCCCCCCAGTTAAATGGGGTTGTTGCCACCTGAAGTTTACTGAAATTTTCATCAATTTCGTCCATTTCCTCAGAAACCTCCTCCTCTGCTTGCCTACAGCAGGGCATGCATGGGCCCGATGCCCAAGCACCTGGAAGTGCTGGAAGATGGGAGGAACCTTTTCTGGGGTGACTTTAAAGGGGTTGGATGCTTGTCCCTCTGGCAAGATGAAATGTGCGATATGTGGGATCAGGTTGGGATCAGCTTCTACTTCTTGCTTGGGGTTGATAACTGCGATTGCCTTTCCACTTTAAAGTTCTGACATGAGGTGGAAGCGCTGCAGCTCAAACTGCTTCACTCTTCCATACTCCTCAAGGCCTTTGATTAGCTCCGCTCTAATGAAGCTGTGGGGGAGATCAGTTGGGAGATCTTCAAAGGAGATGAAAAAGTCATTCTCCTTATTCCAGTGGGTACGGTGTACCTTGACGCGGTGGGGCACACCTTTGATGGTTACCTCAATGATGACCTTTGCCGCAGGCATCCGCCTGCTCTGCCGTGGCAAAACCAATATATATGAATCCTCGGCAGAATTCTTGCTTAATAAAAATGGCATTTTTGAAATAAATTTTTCTTTTTTTTGTGATCACTAACAAGATCTCCAAGTTCTCGACACCCAAAGTTCACTTCAACCCCATGCTTAACAGGGGACGAGGGGAGTGAATGGCGGATATTATTATAAAGCATATGCTGGTGCAGCATTTTCATGTACCCTTCAGTAGGGACTTGCGTCTGTCATTTGTTCTGGTTTGTGTGGCTAACCAGGAGCTCCTTGGGGAGAGTTTGATGCCCTTGGGGAACAATATGCTGGTGGAATTACCACCCCTTGCGATGTTCACCCAGGACTTCTGATTGGAGTTGTGCATCTTTTCCTTCTGTACCAATTATTGAATGTTCAAGTTCAACTTGAATCTTCCTTTGCTCTATAAAAGTGACGCTTAGGAGAAAGAAAAACTAAAAAAAATGATAATAATAATAATATAATAGTAGTAGTAGTAGTGGTAATAAACTTTTCTCTTTCGTTGCAAACACTTTTGAAATATATTTAATAAAAGTCTATATAAGTTTGATAATCTCATCGAGGAGATTATTGTGCACCCAATGTGATGTAGCAGTTGGGCGAGCAAAGTTAGGGGCATAGGTGCAGGCATCACACCTACCAAGTTTTGTAATCGCCCAGACAAAACTGGTGGCCTAGATAAAATTCGTAGTAAAAAACCGGCGTTTAGCATTTCCCCAGAAATTTTGGGCTGCAAGCATGCTGCAACCAGTTCATCAATACGCTGCACTCCCAACCACTGTCATCAGAGGAGCATAGGGGTGCAAGTCTTCATAGATATACAACAAACGGCGCTTTGGGAGATGTTTTGTGGGGATGTGCACACATTTCCCAAATGCAGTGTATGTTGCAACGCACTCCATGCCTCATGGTTGGCTGGATCTTGGGTTCAAAAACGAAAATTCAGTGGATGAAGCCGCAAATTTGCGGGTGGTGGTGGACCTCCCAGATGGTCAACAGTTAGTTGACATGAAGCATACTTGCTGGACTAGATTCAACTAAATTGTCGTTAATTTTGATTCCCTGCCTACAACAATTAAGTGTACCATGCTGGAGCACCACCTGAAGGTTTTGCTCACCAAATATGGGGAAATCCAATCCTTTGAGATGCAGCAATTTACGCTCATGACGGACCTGTGCACAGGCAAATATTTATTGCTGTTCTCACACCATCCATGAGGGGTAGAGGAAGATTTGACCCAAATCCCCTACACCACTTTTGTGGAAATTGATGGGCAAGAGTCCCACCCATTCTGGGTCACCGTGGATAGGGCGCCCCCTATCTGTACCTTCTGTCACGCTTTTGGCCACAAGGCCCATACCTGTCCTGCCAATTAAGGCATTACTCAAATGAAATCATCCTGGATGCAATGTGTGGTGCAGATGCAAACTATGAATTGGCAATAGATACCAACGCTGCCTTCCCATGGAGTGCGCCTGGGTGCTACAATCAAGTGAAACCTGTGTTCCCACAGAAGTGTGAAAAGGCCAAGCAGGCCTGCAGAGCGGCGGCTAAGGTGGCAGCCATGGCCGCATTTGTGATCCCATCTGCCCAGCTCAAGGAAGACATCGAGTCATTTGGTGCAGAAGTGGCTTTTGAATCTCTCCACCAATCAGATTGGGCCACCCAAGCTGACGACTTGATGGGTGAGTTGGATCCACTCACATAATGCCACCAAGCCATAATCAAAACTGAGTCACCCACCAATATACCTTAAAAATTTTGTCAACAGGCGATGGAGCACCACAAGTGCACACCACACAAAAAACAAAAATATCCAAGGGAAATAAACAGAAGGCAAAAGCCAACGTCACCTCCACTGTGAAGGCTACCCATAATGAACCATACTCAGTTGCACAGAATACCCATACTGCCATACAGCAACGTGCTAAAAAAGAGAAGGCTGAAGGGCACAGGTGGCCTTCCCCTCATACCTAAGGTGTGATGGGGGGAGCCTTTACTATAGGGACATTGAACATAGCTGGACTTAATGCCTCACCATCCTGGTCTAGAAACTAAATTTTTTTAAAAATAATCTACCCATGGACATCCTGACCATTCAGGAAACCCACTGTCTTCGTGGTGCAGAGGATACATGGGAAACCATGCTCATCCCTTCCCTTTCCTTTTGGCCTCCACACTGTGGGGTGCTTGTTGAGTGACCCAAAATTTTAAATTTATTTCATCAACATCATACCTTTATGGCCATGTCCTTGTTTTATCTTTTTTGTAGGATGATGAAGTGCATAAAGTCATTAACATTTAAGCCCAACCTGTGCACAAGATTGTCAGGAATTCTTCTCAGCTGTTAATTCTCTCCCACTTCCTCCTGACCCATTTGTTGTTGGCGACATGAACTGTTGGTCCAAACCAGCCACCAACTGCTGGCCCTCGTCGCCTACACCCCCACAAGGGCATGTAAGACTTCACGTTCTAAAGCCACTTTGGTGTTGTTTGATACTCTGAAGCCTCATGCACTGCTACTCCCAAACATGTCTTGCCCCCATGTTCACAGCCAGCTGAGGTCTATGTCCCACATTGACCTTATTCTCACACCGTTGAAATTTGAGTCTCAAATTGCCCTTTTTACAATGACAAAACTTGATTTAAACCATAAGATGTTGTTGGTTTCATTCTCTTTGTCACATCCAGAAGCACAGGCGCTGAAGTGGTGCAAACTCCGCCTAGCTGAGCTTACATCACCCAGGGTTTCCTCATGGGTGGACACTGAGACCTTGGCTCCAGAATTTTCCACACCGTTATGTGCAGACTCACTTTCCAACTGGTAAACCTTCAAAGCGAACACCATCTGATAGGAATGCCACATCTCA